>PVIW01004436.1:0-132462 GCA_004026585.1 Noctilio leporinus | reverse complement strand
TTAGAATAATATTGGCCTCATAGAATGAGTTTGGGAGTCTTCCCTCTTCCTGAATTTTTTGGTATAGTTTGAGGAGGATAGGAGTTAGTTCTTCTTTAAATGTTTGGTAAAATTCTCCTGTGTAGCCATCTGGTCCAGGGCTTTTGTGCTTTGGGAGATTTTGGATGACTTCTTGAATTTCACTAGTTGTTATTGGCCTTATACTATTTTCTATTCCCATTAGCATCAAACTTGGTGATGTCTATTGTTTTGATTATATTATAGAGGGTGTGTAGTGGAATCTCATGATGGTTTAATTTGCGTTTCCTGATGACTAACGACGTTGAGCATGTTTTTATGTACTCACTAGCCATTTATATATCTTCCTTAGTGAACTGTGTATTCAAATTGTTTTCCCATTTTAAAATTGCTTTGTTTACCTTCCTATTGAGTTTTAAGAGCTCTTCCTCTATTCTGAATACAAGTCCCTTGGCAGATACATAACTTGCAAATATTTTCCCCCAGTCTGTGGCTTGTCTTTTCATTTTCTTAATCATGTTTTTGGAAATGTGAAAGTTTTAAAGATCAGTCAAGTCCAGTTTATCTATTTTCTTTTTTCATTTATGGGGTATGGTGTGTGTGTGTGCCTGCGCGCACATGCAGTATCTGAAACCTCTTTCCCAACTCAGGGTCATAAGATTTGCTCCTATAGTCTTAGATTTTCATATTTATGCCTATGATCCATTTTAATTTTTCTATGTTTCTCAAACTTTAATGTACAAATCACCTAGGGATCTTGTTAAATGCATATCCTGAAAAAAAAAAAAAGAAACCCTACATATTCTCGTTCAGTATACCTGTTCGCTTTGCCCACCACAATCCTGCCTGTCCCCTCTCTGCTCCCACCTTCTTGAAAAATATCTTCTCCTAAACTCCTCCTCCAGTCAGGCCCCTGATGTTCTTCTTGTACCCTGGAGGAAACTTGGGCAGGGAGGGGAGTTAGAAAACACATGTGCATTAATAGTTCTTGTCATTATGGGAAGCATGCTCCCCATTTTCTAGACAAAGAGACTGAGGCACACAGCAGCTAACCTGCCCATGATCCCACAGCTGGTCTAGGAAAGTCATCACTGAACTCCACCCTGAACTTCTAGGGCATTACCTTGAACTTCTAAAACTGACACCAGATAATTTTCTATTTCATTTAGCCTGCTTTATGTTAGTCTTGTTTTGTTCTTGGCTGTTCTGTGTTCTGTTGGAGTAGCTTTCCTTAGCCTTGATTTCTGGTATAATTATTCCACCACTGTCTCCCTAATTATGTGGCTGATGTTCTTCGATTCTAGCTTCGTGTATGTGCATCATTTAGTCTGAGCTTCTTCCAATCTGCTGTGTGTGTGTTGGGGGGCAGGGTGAATCTAGCAGTGTAAGTAAATATCATGGGCATTCATATGTCATCCCCACTTGCATTGTGAGCACCTTGAGAACAGGAATGCTATGTTTCCAACTTCATTCAGTCTCAGCCCCAACACCTAGAAAGACACCTGGCAGGTGTTCCACAAATCCTTATTTCACAAATAATCTTAATTCTTTAAGGAAGATGGGAGCTAGCACTGATCCTGATTGACTCTTTCCTCTCTGTCAGATACCATACAAACAACATTACATTTCATCCACACCAGAAACGAGCTGTTAGTGTTCTTGTTTTAGTGACATGACCAACTCGTCCTGGTTTGCTGGGGACACAGAAAGTGGACACAGAAAGATGGTGGGTTGCCCTACCTTTTGTAGACGAGGATGCTGAATCTCAGAGAGATTAGTTACCTTCTCCAACTTGTCTTACAAATTCGAGTCCAAGTGTGTGAGTGTATTAACAGGGCAGTTTGGAGCTTTGGAGAAAAAGGAGGTGGGTTTGTTCCGGGCACACTCCAGCAAGTGGCCTGGGGTCCAATGGCCATTGTGATGAGAAGTAACTGTACAGTCCTACTGAGGAGGAGAGAAGCCGGTGCTGAAGGACAAGAGGTCAACCTGGGGTGAAGTCTTCTCACCCCAAACAGGCTTCCTGGAACCTTTTGTTGGGGTCACTGAGGGTTTGTCCCCGTGCTGATGGTACCAGACTTGATTTTAGCTGGCTGTATCAGCCAACACTAAATTTGCCACTTACTGAGGAACAAATGAGTAACTCAGACCCGATCATTATTCCTTGCTTACTCCTCCTGTGCCAAATATTTATAGCAGTGAATGCAAGGTCCGCACCCATTATAGGGAACCCATTAGCTCCCCTAGCGTCCGTCCGCCAGGCAGGCAGGGAATCGCTCAACCTTGAAGAAGAGCTAAAAACTTCTAGCCGGAGGGTAAGAATCCCATTTCCTTTCTGCAATGAAGGCTCTCTAGGAACCTTTCCTCTGCTCTACCTTTTACCGCTATTCAGTGTTCCTCCTTCGAAATCTCTACCTCACCTCAAGCCACAAAAAAGCCCTGCAAATGCCCCAGCTGTCCCCAGCAGTTTCTGATATGTCCCAGACAGTGGGATGGCCCAATAGAGTGCTTTCCTGGAGCTCAGGGACAATGAAAGGCCACATGCGTTGGGTCCTGTAATTCATGGGATCTGGTGTTTATGGGGCACTTGGGGCCATGCACCGAGCTGGGACACAGCAGGTTGGCATGGTCCCTCCTCAATGAGCCCGCTGGCTATTGAGGCCCTCACAGACTGAGGCATTTATGAAGGGGAAAAAAAAACAACAACAACATGTCATTCCGGTTTGTATTACTGATGTGATTAAAAAGCAATTTAGGTCCTTTGAAGGGCTCGGGATGATAATAAAATGGTGCTACACAGGACATGGTAACAAGCTATCGGTTCAGAAGAATATTTTCAGAACATCAAATTGGAAGAAAACAGGTGTATTAGTAACCTGTGTGGATGGCAACAGTGAATTTAGCTTCTTACTTCTTACTCTAACTTTAGCTGCAATCCAGTATTTTTCCACACTCTTTTTATTTATATATAACTGTATCCAAACACAACAAATTTTAAATTATATGTCATCTACGCTCCAGGGCTTATTAGCTGAATAATCTCATGATTCTCTGACTCCAGCTGTATCTGCCCCTGAGTTGTAGGGACTGTGATTTCTTGGCAGATGTTCATAGATCAGATTCATATAAGGCAGAGTGCAATGAAACTCTCACTGTAAATGAGATCTAACAAGTGAAAGCTTTTCATTTTTAAAGCCCTGGGCTCACCTGATTCAGGGAAAAATGAACTCTTACCTCAAAGTGCTTTCATTTGCAACTCTTTCAGCCATCAGAACTCTAAAAAATCAATTTATGGATCTGGATCAGACAGTGTGCTACTTTTAATTAGGCATATAAATCCCCCTTCCTCATTTTCCATTACAACTATGTGTGTGCCCTACCTTGATCTATTAAGAACGGCATAAATTATGGATTTGGCTCAGATTCACCCCTGGGGACTTACCAGCTGGCCGTGATCTGGCAGGCTGGTCAGAAGATCAATATTTCAAATACTCCTTAATGTGGATAAAAGAAACTTGGCTAATCATTTCTCATGTTGGGTTAGATTAGCTTTAGGAAACATGGTGTTATAATGGGCTTCCAAAAAGATTTTAAAAAAATTTTAATGCCCTGGAGACAGAGAAAAATATATCTAAGAAAAGATACTAAGGGTTAGTGTAGGAGAGAAGAAGTAGATAACATTATTCCTTACCTAGAACTCGCCTCTGAGTTCTACCCAGCCTCTCTAAATATACTCGTCGTATGTCTTTGGTTCACCTCATTAAGGCCAGAAAATTATTTTTTGAAACGTCAGTCTCTAAGGACAATATCTTCAAGGAGTTATAGATCACCAGGACTGCCTCGGCCTTTCGCAGCATAAGCCACTGACCTGCTATATGAACTTCTGTGGGAGCGCCTGGCCATCCAACCAGACTTGCAGCAGACCCCTGCAGGAGAGTAACGTTCGTAAAAGACGAGATTTCTTCTGAGAAAATGGATGGGATTTGTGCTCACCGAGAAGAAAACATAATCACAATAAGAACTTTACTCTCCCAAATAATCTGGAATGAATACGAGATTATGGGTTCTGTGGGGAGAGGGAGAGGTGGCCTGTCACAGGAAGGCAGCCTGCACACTTGGCTTCCCATTGCATCACCTTTACGTGGGCCCCGAAGTGACCAAATCGCCCTCAAGGTCATGAGAGGTGGTTCCCAAACCAAGAAGCAATTCTTGAGATCTGAGCACCAGCAACTCTGAGGTTTAGAGAGGCTGTTGGTAGTGACGTCAAACGCAAAGGTGCCATTGAGTGACCCCCAAATGTCCATCCAAGTTTCAAAGAGAATCTTTCACGTCCACCTATCACCCAGGTTCCCAGGATAGAATGAAACCCCAAAATTTCAATTGTTGACCCTTCAAATCAAATTCTATTGGTTTTAGCTTAGAGAGAGTCTGGTGTTAATGATGCTAAGATTCTGGGTCGATGGAGAAGAACTCAGGCCAATGATTATCACCTGCTTGCTGGGTCTCAGGGGAGCTGAGTAGCTCGGCACAACCATCAATGGGAATGAGAATTCATTTTGTGGGGACAGGAAGAGGGGGGGCAATGGTTGTTCTTGAAGACCGAATGTATTCCAGGCACTGTGCCAGACACTGAACATATGTGGCCCCTTTTAATCTCAGCATAAATATGATTTGCTCCATGCAAGACGGAGACAGGAGAGGTGATCTGTCCAGGCCATTAGAGGCTTTGAAAGTGTTATATATAAACCTTAGTTTGTGATCCAATTCTCAACCTGCTTGTCTTGTTTGTGGCTGAAGCCCAAGGCCTAGGACAGGAGCTCACATGTAGTAAGTGCTCAATAAATATTTTTTTTGAATAAATGCACTTGTTAAACCCATTCCCCCTTCAGAAAAACAGTCCTTGATGCTGTCATATAATTTCAAGATAATTAATATTTTAATTTAAAAAATTAGCCCTGACTGATGTGGCTCCGTGGATTGAGCAACAGCATGGGGACTGAAAGGTTGCAGGTTCAATTCCCAGTCAGGGTACATGCCTGGCTTGTGGAGGCGTGAGAAAGGAAGAGGCATGAGAAAGGCAACCAATTGCTGTTTCTCTCACTCTCTTTCTCTCTCCTTCCCCCTCTCTCTGAAAATAAATAAATAAATTTTTTTTAAATAAAAATAATGAATAAAATCTTTTTAAAAACTAAAGTAAATGTTCAAACATTAATATAATGAAATTTTGAATCAGGCTTTTTGAATTACATATATCCTACAGTTTGACATCCTCTTTGAGTGGCCATCCCTCACTTGGTTAAAAATAACTGCCTTAGAAGTAGCCAAGTCCAGAGTTTGAAAATGAGAGGGAGATTATAGAAAATAATCATAGATGGATGCAGTAACTATGTATATAGCAATCTATTGTGGGGTATGGTATTGATATAGTCAAAAAGTAGAAATCATGACTGAGAGGTCCATAATAATTTATGTGACATTCATACACTAGAATATTCTACAACCACTGAAGTCAAGACTTGAAGGACATTTAATGACATGGGGAAATACTATGTAATTTTAAGTGAGAAGGGCAGGATCCAAAACTGTGCATGTCTTTTCCCTGTTGCAATACCTATGCCTTCTATGTGCATGGGAACACACCAAATGTTAGCTGTGATTATTTCTGGGTGAGGGACTCATTAGTGATATTTAATTCTTCCTCATACACGTCCATATTTTCTGTAGTTTTTATAATACACGTGTATTGTGCACATAATTTGGGGTTTTTCTTTTTCAGGAAACAGGGGTTTGATAATAGAACCATAAAGGTAAAAAATGTGGAGTTGGTTTCTCTGAAGGAGCCGCACTCGGCTCTGGGGAAATGGCTGTAGCTTTTACACCAAAAAGTATAGTTTCTTTTCTTGCTAATTTTTAAAAGAGATTGTCTCCTTAATTAGGCCTACAGTCAGCATTGTCAGCCACTTTGTATATTTGACTCAATAATTTCGTCTTTAGTTTTCCATGCTGCTCTGAAACCTATCTTTGCATTCTGTGGGAAAGGCTTCCACCGCTAGGAAAAAGCGCTTCTGTAAATAGTGTCAATGACTCAAAATCTTTGTTCACCTACGGGGCCCCAGGTGCTGTGGCAGGCACTTGGGAAAGGTCCATTTCATTCTGAGGTCTTTATATCACTCCGCAGACGGGAGTGCGAAAGGCTGGCTGTTTGTTTCTCTCTTCCCAGGGGCTCCCACAGTCGGGGCTGTGCGGTCTGAAAGGAAGGCTCACTGAAATGGAGGCAGCCCTGCTGTTCTTGACAGCACGGATGGACCCCCAGAGCATTATGCTCAGTGAAATTAAGTCAGACACATAAAGACAAATACTGCCTGATCTGATTTCTATTTAAAATGTAAAAACAGAGGGTAAAATGGTGGTTGCCAGGGGTGGGAGGGTAGGGAAATGGGAGAGGTTACAAACCGCCAGTTATAAGATGAATACGTTCTGGAGAGCTAATGCGTAGTGTAGTGATTATAGTCAACAATACTGTTGCATGTACTTGAAACTTGCGAAGGGAGTAGATCTTAAATGTTCTTAACACGTGTACACACACCCAGATATAATAATGTGAAGTGTGGAGGAGTTAACTAACTTAATTGTGCTAATCATTTTGAAAGACTTACATGTATTTTGTACATGTACATCGGGCTGTATGCCTTAGACTTACACAATATGTCAATTGTTTCTCAATAAAGCTGGAAAAAAATAAAAAGAAAACTGAGCTCAGATGAGAATTCATTGATCCAAAGCCCTGACTGGTCCTGTGGGCAGCTGGGGTCTGCGCGGGTGGGAGCTTTCCATGTGCCCGGTCCCGCTCAGTGCAGAGGGCCCTGGGCCAGGAAGAGCCCACAGCACCTTTCTAAAACCTTCCAAGCCTGAATGCCGAGTTTTTGTTGAGAGGAGCCGTGAGGGTGAAAGGGACAGGAGGAGAACCGAGTGTGAAATTTTAAGAGACATATCTTTAAATTCCACTACTGCTAGAATGACATCAGCTATGACAATAACATGGCAATACTAATGATAAGTGAATAGACAGATTCATAGAGGCAGCTACAGAGAACAGGGTGCAGACCGGCTTCCACCTTTCACACCATGACCTCTCTCCTCCTCTGAGCCCTTGTCCACAAAATGGGGATACGCCTACTCATCTTGCCAGATTGTTTCTGAGAATTAGAAATAATATACGCAACATGCAGGATACAATCCCTGATAAACATAAGTCACTGGCTCATGATAAATGTAAAGCTACTTCATTCTTTCAGAGTTGCCTACATTTGTATAGTTAGGATGTTTTTTAATGGGAGAAGAAACAGCAAGCTGATAGCCAAGATAGAAAGATGCACAAAACCAGGATGTGTGGGAAGATGGTGGCCTTGAACCACAATGAGTGTTAGAGCTCCCCCTTCAGGTGTGTATTGGTAAAATGTTAGTGTGTGTTGGTAAAATGTTGGGAAAGCTTAAATAAGCCAGCGTTTGATGAAACCCAGTGTGCTTCTTTGGCTTTGTTTGTTTTTCTATTTAAAAAAAATAGAATTACTTATTCAATCATATTTGCACAATACTGTTAAATATACACAAATGTTAATACATCTGTTATATTTCACTGGATGACACACTATTTAGATAGAGCAAGTTGTTTATTTTATTTATTTTTAAGTGTTAATACATCTACTTAATTATATTTCACTGGATGACACATCATTTAGAGCAAGTTGGCTTTTTTATTTTTAAGTATATTTTGTTGATTATGCAATTACAATTGTCCCAATTTTTCCCCTTTCCCCCTCCACCCAATAATCCCCTTCCCTCCAGCAATCCCTCCCCCCGGCCCTTAGTTCATGTCTATGGGTCCTGCATGTAAATTCTTTGGCTTCTCTATTTCCTATACTATTCTTAACATCCCCCTGTCTATATTTTACCTTCCAATTATGCTTCTTAATCCCTGTACCTGTTGTTCCAAATCATTGATTTGAATCTGGCTTCCTTCCCTTCACTGTTGGTTCCCTGTAGATTTTTCTTTATTTCACTTAGTGTGGTCTTCATTTCTTCCCTTATACTTTTGCCATACTCAATGAGTTCTCAGAGCATCCTGACCACCAATGTTTTGAACTTTGCATCTGATAAATTAGCTAACTCCATTTTGTTTAGTTCTTTTTCTTGAGTTTTGTTCTGTTCTTTCATTTGGGCCATGTTTCTTTGTCTCCTCATTTTGTCAGCCTCTCTGTGTTTGTTTCTGTATATTAAGTAGAGCTGCTTTGACTCCATGTCTTAGTCATGTGGCCTATGGATTAGGTGTCCTGTAAGGTCTAGTGGCACAGCCTCCCACATCACCCAAGCTGGGTACTCAAGGTACACCCTTCCTGTGGACTGAGTACACGCTCCACTTGTAGTTGAGCCTTGGTTGCTGTTGACAGGTCAATGGAAGGGAGTTACTCAGGCCAGCCAACAGCAAGGACTGGCTGTGACCACTAACCACCCATTTCCACTCTCTGTAGAGGACCAGCTGTGCCAGGGCAAAGTGGTGGTTTTCTGGCATGGTCTGTAGCTGCCCACTGCGTGCTCTGTCCCTGGACTTTCCCAGTGCAGGCCAACATCAGCCCCCCGACTATGTTTTGCCTGGGGCACCCTGCCTGAATTATAAAGCAATCTGAGATGGCTGCTACTTTTTCTGGGCTTGGAGATCCCCAGGCAAAGTCAAGCTGTTAAATCTAAGCTGACTGCTGCTAGTGCCAGGCCTGGGGCTCACTGAGGCCAACTGTTGCTTGTTTGAGAGGATTTAGGAAGTTGTGCGGCTTAAGCCAAGACCAGCTATTCATATGGACAAGCAGCTTGGGTGGGCCTATAAATTGAATGCAACAGAGTCTCTGGGGGTCTCCAGGGCAGGTTAAACAATGTTAGCCAGGTTGATGGAGTCTCAGATATGGCACCAGATTGCAGGCCAGTCTGTAGGGGGAGGGTTTAGCGCAGAAACAGTGGCCTGTGCTTGTTTTGATGCCAGACACTGCAGTTCTTCCCTGTCTACCACTGATGCCGCTCAAGCTGCTGCCCCAGTGCTGGAGCTCAGAGGGAGTGAGTCTTGAATAAGTGAGTCCATGTACAGGTTCTTTAAGAGGAACTGCTTGGGGCTCCTGCAATTTCTTCTGCCAACTCAATCCCTGCTGGGTTTTGCAGCCAGAAGTTGTAGGGATTTATCTTCCGGGCACTGGAATCCTGGGCTGGGGGACCTGGTGTGGAGCTGAGACTCCTTGCTCCCAAGATATCCCTCCTGAATTTTTACTCACCTTGTGTGGATGAGAGACCAGCCCATTCTACCTCTGTGCCCCTCCTACCTATCTCAATGGATGTGGTTTCTTTAACTCTGTAGTTGTCAGACTTCCATTCCTCTTGATTTCTGATAGTTCTGAGGGACGGTTGTTCTCTATTTTTCATTGAAGTTTTGATGTGATCATGTGAAGAGGCCAGCCATGTCTGCCTACGCCACCATCTTTGGGTGTTCTCCAAAGCAAGTTGTCTTAAATGGCAACATCATGATCTAAATAAATAGCTTTCTCGTTAACTTGGGCATTAATCGGTGCTTTTTTCATCCAAAGCTTAAGCAGAACTAACTCACCAGAAATCTTTCTTGGGTTATCATTATCCATTTGTAATCTCTCAAAACCACCAACATCATTTCTATTTCACAAGCATTTATTGACCATTAACTCTGCAAAAAAAGATTGCACTAAAAGCTCAGGAGGACATGAGAGAAGTATTTATCATCGAAGACTTTCTAGACTAGTTGTGACGACAACACAGAGCCATGAGATCGAGTCACAGGCAAGAAAATAAGTGTGAGATTATCTACACTAGAGCTCCTACCTCATTCAACTCCATAGTTCCTGTTCCAATACCTAGTCTATGGCTCAACATAAGGGCTCCACAGATGGGAATAACTTAAATTGGATAACATGATCATAGCAAGAATAAAGGCCGAATGACTATAGAGGGAAAACCCCTTGCCATGCTTTATTTTTCTCTTCTAACACATTATTATTTATTTTATTCATCAATTATTGCCCCCCGCCCGCCCCAAAGGTGAGCTTTCCGGGGGCAGAGATTTTGCCTGTTTCATTCTCTGCATATCCACAGAGGATAGGCTTGTGTCTAGGGCATCATAGTCACCCAATAAATATTTGTTGAATGAGTAAATGGGTGAATATTATAGCCACAATTTCTCAGTGGGATGCACATAGGTAAGACTGTTTCCTGGAGTTTTGTGGACATCCAGGTTCAAGATTAATGACCACAGGATGAAATACTTAACAAAAAAGCACCAGGGTGTTATTGCGGCTTTGTTTATAATCATGGAAAATTGGAAACCATTTAAAATAGCTAAACAAATTACAGTACATCTCTGTAGTGGATATCATAAGTGCAATAAAACAGCAACATACATTTATATTCTTTTGGAGAGATGTTTATGCTATATGAGAAGTGATTGAATAAAGTCACAAAATATGGTTCTGTTTTTAAAACAACTCCAGGGGGCTAGAGGCATATGAACAGAAAAATGCCCAAGTGTTATTACCAGGTACAGCATTAATGGTGGGCTTTACGTTTCTTTTTTTTTTTTTTTGAGTATCAATTTTTTTTTTAATTTTATTGTTGTTGTATTACGTCCATCCCCTTTTTGCTCCCCTCTGTCCCCCCACCCACCCACCCATTCCCCCCAAAGTCAATCCCACCTGTTGTCCATGTCCATGGTTCCTTTATACTAGGTTCTTTGTTTCTTTTTTAAACCTTTTCATCTTGTCTGCTTTTAAAATCATAATAACAGTAATAATCTGCATGCATTATTTTAAAGTTGGAAGAGAAAAGGTATTTTCACTTTTGAAAAGAAGCCTTCTTGCGGTTGTCCCAGGAGTAAAGAAATGCCCTCCTTGGGTCCTGGCTCATCACCCCCGCCTCCCTGGGGACGTAAACTATAGTTGACTATAACTGATTCAGGCAGCCTTGGATTAACTGGCGGGGATATTGATTTCAGATGGTGGTCGAATTGAATAGCCAGCAGTCATTACAGAGGTTTCTCTCTCCATCCTTTTTCTTGATGAAGGCTGCCCCGAGTTGCCAGCTGAACTTCATTAATGAAATCCTTAAGAACTGCTGCCGCAGGGCAGATTCTGTGCCCACTTTGGGGAGTTGGCCCTGAATTCCACCCCTAAAGGGCAACGTAGACAGGGCCATGACTGGGCTGGTGACATAAGAGCTACACAGAAGCTTTGGCTGAATGACTGTGCTTTAGCAGTCACAGTAACTGGGGGCTAGGGGAACCTAAAGCATATTCCTTTAACCTGAGGCCCCCAGGACTCTGCTGGCAACACTACATGTCCCCTAGACTAGGTGTAAGAGTTCCAAACACCCACTTTGTGGTACTAGTTCGAGTTTAACTATCAACATCTGTAACTGGGAAGGAAATCCGACATTTTACTTTACAGATATAGTATCTACCAGTCCAGAGATCTGGGGTAGACCAGGAAGCAGGTAGGAATAGCATGGACTTTCATAATCAGATTGACCTGGGACAAGTTCTTAAATTCTCTGAGCTTCAGTTCAATCAGCCATAAAGTTGTGCTATTCATATGTCACACGGTTTTAAAGCATCCATGAGATTGCAAAGTGCCTAGCCAGTGCAAGGCACATAGTAGGGGATCAATAAATGTTTCTTCTTATATCAGTGATACAGGTGTCTCCATCTGATGGGTGATTCCTCCACAGGTTAATGAAAACTATTTCTCTACTCACAACAGTTGGACACCGAATGAGGGTTTTCCACACCAGCTCCCCAGTTCTCAGCAGATACCAGACAGGTGCCTTGTAATTTAATTCAGTTTGGATACCAGCTACCCAGAGTTAGTGCAGACCCACAGGTTAAGGGCTCAGTCCCACTAGACTGTCCCCACTTCAGATGCCAATTGCAAGGAGTGAGTCCCCAGGTTACCCACCCTTCTTCCCAACATGGCTACAAATCAGGGATTCCCACACCCCTTCTTCAGTTTAATAATTCCCTACAATGGCTCACAGAACACAAGGAAACCCTTTACCGGGGATGAAAACCAAATATTTCTTTTTTTAAGTGTTTTATTTATTTATTTTTAGAGAGAGGGGAAAGGTGGGAGAAAGAGAGAGGGAAAGAAACATCAATGTGTGGTTGCCTCTAGCATGCCCCCAACTGGGGACCTGGCCCACAACCCAGGCACGTGCCCTGACTAGGAATTGAACTGGTGACCCTTTGGTTCACAGGCCAGCACTCAATCCACTGAGCCACACCAGCCAGAGCTATATATTTCTTATTATATCACAATATCACAGTGGGCCTCAAGACCATGGACAACAAAGTTATCCTAATTTCTCATGGTCTAAAGTATTTATTACTTGATTTATTCTGTAGCTATAAGAAAGCAGGAGAGACATCATATTGAGATCCCTACTAGTGCCAGCCACCCATCTGGATGCCAGACTTGTTCTCACAATCCAATGTTACTGGGACGAACCCCTGCTGTACAGGCGAAGCCCCAGAGGCTAGGTGACTCACCCAAGAAAACATAAGTGACAGAGCTCATGTGTGAATCCAAGTCAGTGGCCCTCAAATAGCATTACTGTAAACTACATTTAGGTTGTTTTAAATGGGAGAAATAGTATGACATCCTGTTAGCCTGTTATTTGGGAGGTGGAGGGAGCTGTCCCCCTAAATGGCTTTATTTATAGTCAAATTTTGCTTCAGTCATGACGTTCCCCAATTATCCACCTAGGGATTGAATAGATATAATGCATAACAGTGGCTCACACATTTTGACAACTTATTATGTATCAAGTTAAATGCATTATATGGAGTAAATGGATTCTCATTTCATCTTTCACAGCAAATGCATGGAGCAGGCATTCTTATGCCCATTTTCCAGATGAGAATACTGACACTCAATGAAGCTAAGTAACGTGCCAACAGCCGAAGCTGATTTCTGTGACTTGCCACTGAACCACCCACTGCCATGGGGGGCTATATCTTTTTTTTAAATTTATTTATAATTTTTAGAGAGAGAAGTGAGGAGGCAGAGAGGGAGAGAAACATCAATGTATGTTTTTGCTTTCACCTGCCTCCAGCAAAGGACCTGGCTGGAGACCTGGCTTGCAACCTGGTTATGTGCCCTGACTGGGAATCGAACCAGAGACCCTTGGGTTTGCAGGCTGGCTCCTATCTACTGAGCCACCAGCCAGAGCCAGGAGGCTACATCTTGAGCAGGCTGGTAGCAAAGCACCCCACCCTGGTCAGGAGCCCACAGAGGCAAGGAGACAAGCCAGCCTCAGAGCTTCAAGAACTAAGCAGTGCCTCTATATTCCCAGGGGCCAGGGAAGGCTCCAAGGGTGACCTCTTGCCCTGTCCTCCAAGGTCTGTTCTCAGTTCTCACCCTCAAGGGCCTGCAGGCCACTGGGAGGGTCTCTAACTCGGGAAGAGAAGCCCAGCCACTTGACCTTGGCCTTAAAAGAAGTAGGGGCCAGGCTCTGGGAGCCTCTGAGCTTGGGGTGGCAAAAAGGGTCATGGCAAAGAGGATCTGACTGGAGCAGATTTAGTCACATTCTCTAAAGAAAGTTTCTGCAAGGGTGACTCACCAGGCAACACTGTTTCACATGTGGAATGGTTATGCAAATTTTCTTCCACAAAAAGAAAAATCATTATGAGGCTAAGAAAAGACACAAACAAAAATAATACATAGAGGAGATGGGAGGCTTCAAAATATAAATTAAATTTCACAAGATGGAGAGAAGATTATATAAAACCACACTTCAGTAGTTCTTATTACTGAGCAGTATAAAATAGTTATCTGTTATAAAATACGGAATTCGATTTCCAAAGGCTCACAGCACACACGAATTTCTTCAGGGACCACCAGCATGCAAAAAGAATTGTTTAAGAAATGAACCTTGGAAGTGAATACGCAGCAAATCCTTGGTCTCAGGGCTGCACAGACTAGCCATTAGGTTCTGCCCACATGACAGGACACATTATCTTAAAGGGAGAGGAGTTCTTAAAGCAGATCTAGTGCCCTGTACAGTGACCATCAAGTTTTATCAATCACACAACTCTAGCAGTAGACATTTTTTTTTGGATGTGGACCTAATATAAGTATATTTCTTTAGTTATAAAGCATAGATAAATGTATCTCTATCATTAACTAATGAACATCTTGAGGCTTAATATACACTTTGCCTGAGATTTATCATAGATGCCAGTGGTGATAAAGGCACCGACTTCTTGATAATGTCTAAATTGCGTTTGCGGACTTCCAGTCCAATCTGCTTGGTTGTCCTTTGTTTCTCGCTTCCTAATACTGTGTTTCTGATCATGGGCATTTCTCAGGCAGGGACAGTGCCATTTCCTTGGTGTTCACCTGGACTTGTGCTATTGGTGTTATCTTCAACACACTCTTTCTTCTTTGCAGGGTTCTTCCTCCATTTTGTGACGGTTTAGGTAAAACAAAGAGCTGTACGTTTTACCTGTACAGCCACCCAAGTAACACAAATGAGCTATAATATTCTGAAAGCAGGTAAGTGAAGGGAGGCACAACCACCAAGCTGTGGGCATGTGCATATGTGGGCATGTATATACGTTATGTGTATACATTATGTGTGCATGTGTGTATGTGCATGCATGTGTGCATATCCATGTGTGTGCACACGTGTGTTACATTCAGTGTGCCTCAGGACACCCTGTATGTGAAAAAAAGACCGACCACCAGACCCACAGACCAAATAAGCGTGCTTCCTTCCATCTGTATATTGAAGTGAAGTCTGACTTCTTTCTTACTTTCAGATATTAGCATACATTTCAGTATTTTCTTCCTACATCCCCAATATATTATTTTGTACTTCCTGACCTGCCCTCTCTCCATGCTGGGATATCAGGGGTGTATCTTCATAGACTCAGATGTTCTTGGGGTTCACATCTGTGGGTAGATTGGTGCAGTTTGAATCCCCCTCTGGGTCAGGCCAGCTACAAAGAGACCTCAATCCTTGCATTGTGGTCACAAAGCTCTAGAAGGGAAGGGGGTGATGTGCAAGGTTTCCTCTCACCCCTCCTGTGAACCAGCCCCAGGACCGCCTCTCACCCCCTTTCTGGTCATTGTAAATAAAAATCCCTCCTGTGGACTAAATGACATCCTCAGGGAAGTCCATTCATCAGGCGAAGGAGGAAATGAACGGAGGTTCCATACATGATTGAGGACTGTGATCATGGGATTTTCTTTAACATCTGTGCATTTTTCTCTCCAGGTCCTGAGATGTTGTTGTGCCTTATCCCACCCCATGACACAAATCACCATGGCCTGCAGCAGGGAGGTGTTTGTGTTTGTCTCCTTCACTAGATTGTAGGTCCCTTGAGATAGGACCCATACAGTTTTGAAGCCTTGGTGCCCAGCCTAGTGGCTGACAGAGCAGGTGCTCAGTAAGTGTTATAAAATGAACACACTCTTGGGGATAATAATAATAACCTCTGAGGACCAAAAGAGATACCAAAAGCAAAGCACTTAGCACAGGGCAATTGCTCAATAAATATACATTTTATTGCTTAAGATAATTGCTCAATCAGTGAGAGCTATTTTATTATATTTTCCAACGGTACTTTGTAAATTGCAAAATGGTACATTAATTTGTGGTTTTGAACTCCAAGTTTCCATTGCAGAAACTAATCTCAGAGAAAGTCAGAAGGTTTGGGGCCCAGCGCTTGGCTCGGCACCTGAAAAGCCATTTTTAATTAGAATACATGTTACGCAGGTCCAGGTAAGGCGTTAAGTTTATTCCTTCCAACCTTGCCCCCTGTCTCTGAGGTCAACTTCAGCATGCTTCCTAGTTCATTCAAGGCTACCACACCAGTTATTACTTCTATGAAATAGTCTAACCAGTGGCCCATTATTCACTGAGATTCCTTCCAGATGGGATTCTCCATATCTCTTCAGCAGTCCTTTCTAGAACTTTCTAGAATTAGTTTGGCTCCTCTCTCAGAACCCCCCGTCCTTCACACAGCAGTGATAAAAATCCCTTCCCATCCATCCATTCACCCATCCAACCATTTATTCATCATTTATCCACCCAGCCAATAAACAAACAACATGTTTCCTCTTATTCCCACTAAGTGCTTGGCATTATTGTAGGTTCTGGGTATGTAGCAGTAAAGAAACAGATATAAATTCCTGACCTCATAGCGCTTACATTCTAAATAAAATAAGTAAACTAGATAGTCTCAAAGGGTGATAACTCCTGAATAAGAAAAGAAAGCAGACAAGGAGGACAGAGAGTTTGGTGGGGGGAGCGGGGGTTGCATGTGTTGAAAGGGTGGTCAGGTGAGGTCTCCCCGAGAAGGAACATGTGCACAAACCCCTAAAGGAGAGGGCCAGAGGACACTGGGGGAGGGGCTTGTGGACCAAGGGAGCAACACGCAGAGACTTGGGACGGGATGGTGCAGGTGACAGGGTGAGCAGACAGCAGTAAGGCGGGACAGGACATCACGGTTCCGGCAGGGGCTGTCGGCACTGTGCTTACTTGGCTTGCAGCCTGAGTGAGACAGGAAGCCAGGGAGGGGAAGTAGAGTGGTGTGAACTCCCATGTTGTCACCGGGTCATGCTGGTTGCTGTGTCACCATAGACTGTGGGGTGGCGGGACCACGGGAACAAGGAGGCCAGGTAAGGGGATGTTACCATAAGCCAGGCGAGAGCTAATGAGGCTTGGACTGTGTAGCAAAGCGGAGATCAGGAGAAGTAACCGGAATCTAAATACCCTTTTAAGGTAGACAATGCAGGATTTGCTGATGGAGTAAACGTGAGGGGGAGAGAAAGGAGCACCGGAAACCAGAGGGCTCGGATGAGACACCAGCCTTTTATTCTCTTCTAGAGAGTCTAAACCAAAGCCAGTTTCCTAAAATTAGCTTTTCTTTTTTAACCATTGCTGAAGGCATGCTCTTCTGGGGAAGTGTATTTGAAGTTTCCGAATGGTCTAACGGTACACGGTGTGTGCTCATTCTCTGCAATGATGTCAGTCTCGAAAACTCCTTGCTTCCAGAAATTCCATCAGCAGAATTAGAATTGCAATTTTATTTTTTTTCAGCTGCCTGATTAAGGTTTCATTAAAGCCTTGGGCTTATTTTGTGAAAGCCCTATAAACATTTTATACACCTACTCCCCTATTACCAAAGTCATTCTGAATTCAGCCTACAGTAAAATTAATTACCATGTCGTGAGTCTGTCACATTTCAAGAGAAATCATAAATATTTACTCAGACCTGATTCAAAGTCACTTGGTAATGAAACAAAATTGGCAGCCAATTTCTTCGCATTACGGTCCTTTCTGTAGCTGGAAGATTTTGATGTAAATATCTCGTAAAGGTTTTAGAAGACCATTTTTTAACACACAGAGAAGGTAATAAATCAACTATATCTCTTCAAAAATCCACAGGCTTATAAAATCCACATCCTTTTCCAGCTCCTCATAGAACAGTATCGTGAGGCTGGCAGCGACAGCTGAGACAGAGGCCCAGCCTGGGAGTGCGAGAGCCACAGAGCGCTGGGGCAGGTGGCGGGAGGAGAGATGCCCGGTAGCAGGAAGTGGAGTCCTGGCAGATGAAGGCAAGGCAGCACCAGGGGCTGGAGCTACGACAGCCAGGACCTGAGTGAAAGCTGGACCCTCCCTCTATGTGGCTGACCTGGAGGCAGGCTGGGTGGTGTCGTGAAAAGTTCACTGCATAGCATGGGTTCACTTCCCTGCTCTGCCACCTGAGTGCTGTGTGACCTCAGGCACAAACCTCTCTGTGCCTCACTTTCCTCAGCTGTTAAAAAGCTTCATGGGGTTGTGGTGCGGACGCTGTGTAAGGGGTTTAAAGCAAGGCCTACCACACAAGCGGTGCTTGGCAGGGAATCGGTGTCTGTAGATAAATGAGAGATAGATAGTTGTAGATACAGGGTGGGGCAAAGTAGATTTACAGTTGTGAGTCTGTAGACCAGTTTAGTCTTGTTTTATTATTTATTAATTGTTGCATTATTTTTCATACCAACAACTGTAAACCTACTTCTTCCCTACCCTGTTTTGATCATTTCCATCTATACATGTATATACATACATGTATATAAACAAACATACATATACAGCATATATGCTATGTATACACTATATATGCCATATTTATAGTATAATACTCCATACACGTGGAGAGTACAGAACAGTACAGTATATGTAATTAATTTAAGTCAAAAGGACTGACTTTGAGTCCCCACCTCTGTCATTGATTATTTTAAACTCTTTCCCTCAGTTTCCTGGAGATATTAATGATAATTTTGCCTGGAGCTTATTAGGGTTCGATAAAATAATGCAACAGCTCTGTGCATTATAACAAAGTGTAGACAGGTGTGAGCTGTTATCATGAGGGCATTTTCTGTTCAGCTCTTCCATTATTGCTCCACCCTGGAGGGTCTAACTCTGCCTCTGTGACCTGGAACGCATGACTTGGGTCCTGGACCTGCTGGCCCACCAATTGCAGTCATGACTGGCTGGGCCTTGTGTCCTCCTTCACAGCTGACCCTCAGGACTGCCTTACAAGGAACACAAGGGTCTTCCCAAGACGGGGACTAAAGTGTGTAGGTGGCACTTTCTCATGTAGATAATTGAGGGCTTTGTGTTCTGACCTGGATGACTAAAGTAGCAGCTAGAAGAGGAGCTGAGGAGGCCCTGGGCATGTGGAGTTTCAGAGTTGATGTTGTGGGGAGGCAGCTCCGGGGACAAATGTGTCCCTCTGGCCCTGCTGTTCAGGTTTCACTGCCTTTAGCAGGAGGACGCTGGGCCATTTCCTCACCTCCAAGGGCAGGAAGACAGGGTAGTTAAGGGAAAAGGAAAAAGATGGTAAGCCTGATGCACACTCTAGTAGATCTGCAGAGAGCTGTGGAAGCCCCACTATTCTTCCTCATTCATTTCCTAAGTTGGAAAAGGAGTTTTTCTGTCATTTTTTTTGGTCTGCCTTCTGTTTTCCTCACACTTAGCAGCTTCAATGAGGTATCACTTATGTATCACACCGTTCCCCGTTGCAGGTGTGCAGTTTAATGATTCCTGGTTCACCTGCACGATCCAGCCTGTGTGCGGCCAATGCCCGCTCCACCCTGGCCTCTGATTTGCTTTTTGTAGAAACTCCTGTCAGTGGAATCACATACAATGTAGTCTTCTGTGTCTGGCTCCTTTCACGCTGCATAACAGTTTTGAGATACATCCACATTGTTGCATTTATCGGTGATAGCTCCTTCTTATTGCTAATTCGTGACCTGTTACACAGATAAAACACACTGTCTATCCATTTACTAGCTGATGAATGTTGGGATTGTCTTGTGTCTTCTTTTTAAAAATGTTCCTAGGAAAAGGGGTCGGTCCCATTTCTCTGGAGACATTCTTTGGTTCTCTTTCCCAGAAATATTCCTTTGCCATAGGCCTGGGCCTTTTGAAACACCTTCTGCAGGGCCCCTGTGAACATACAGCCTCTTCCAACCAAAGAGCTGAGAGTTCATTCTGAGCCTGTACGCAGGCAAACCTCACTGGAGGTAAATTCAAATGTTAAAGCAGGAAAATCATTCTTTTTCCAGGACCTGGTGCCTTGCAATAAAGGGTTTGTCCAGCTGGAGGAGATTACAGAGCTGATAACCTCCTTTGAGCGTAGGATGTCAACAGGTGACAGTCCATCACTGCTGGTCACAAGAGGGACCGGAGCAAGGAGAGCCAGAGGGGACCTGGGCCCATGTCATCATGCCAACAGCAGGGGAGTAGGCCACATTCAGAAGAGGAGGGTCAACAAGAGGAGGATCCAGAGAGAAAGCCCAGAGTGTGGACTCCAGTTTCTATCCGTCCCCTAGGAGCTAATTGTGCCTTGGTATCCTATTTCACTCTGACTTGTACCCAAGGCCTTCTCCTGGGGGTGAAGAGGGGTGGGGGCGAGGGAAGGGATCTTGCCAACCAGAGCCTTGAGCTGACTCTGGCAGTTACAGGGTGGAGCTTAAAGCTAGATTATTAGAAACCCATCACTGTTCCTGGCAAAAGGTCATACAGATTCCATTGATAGAGAATTCTTCATCATCAGTCAACAAATATGCACTGCCGGCCACCATGTGCAAGTTGGACACTAGGTGTGGTACTAGAGTGGAGGGAGACAGTGTCTGTCCTCAGTGAGCTCACTGTCCAACAGGAGAGAGCAACTGATCAGCCAGGGAGTGGAGTCATTTAGAAAGGGTTATCCCACCCTGACTGGAGGGGCCCAGGGGGTTGGGCATCATCTCACAAAGTGGAATGTCACCAGTTTGATTCCCCGTCAGGGCACGTGTCTGGGTTGCCCGTTCCGTCCCCAGTGAGGAAATGAATGAGAGGTATCTGACATTTTTCTCCCTTCTCTTCCTCCTTCCCTTCCCCATCTCTAAAAATACATAAACTAAAACTATTTCTAATTAAAAAATAGAATCATCCCCACACTCCATGAAAAGCATCCTAAGAACATGACGATGATGGCTAGAGGAGGTATGATGAAGAGGATGGCATTTCACCTGGACCCTTAAAAAGGGAAGCGGATCAAACAACCAGGGAAGAAGAGAGGAGAGTTTATTCAGACAGGTATTCAAGATGGCTTGACACAATCAGGGGTACAGCTGTACCCCGCCAAGTTAAAACCTGGACTTTCCCCAGAACCAGAGCGACAGAGGTGTTCTGAGACCTGCCAAGACATCCTAGAGCATCCCATTCACGGCGGACCGGCCATCTCAGTGGCTTAGTCACCTACTTGGTAAGCCAAGCCAGCTGGCAATAGAACAATGGGAAAAGATATTTGCTATATAGCCAAGCTGGCCAAGGGACTCCTATTCCACCAAGGATGTTCCACCGGGTACTTCAAATCTGACTTCTCCGGCCTCTCCTGGGGAGAGCCACAGAGAACATGGCTGAAAGAGTCGTTAGCAGAGCACACCTCACGTGTTCTGTGAAACGAGGCCAGGCTGGCTGGCAGGCGCGCTCAGGTTCGGTCACCTGCAGCTCTTCTCCCCGCCAGCCTCTTGCAAACCCAGCAGTTAGGAGTGGCTGCTTTGGGAACTTGTAGTTAAACACAACTAGAATGCATGCTCGTGTCCCTGTTTCTTACCCACGTCCACTAGGCAGACAGCATTTAAAAAAGGTTTTCTATGCCTACAAAAACTAAGAGAATAGGGAAGGATGAATTGCAGATAATTAATGTCTCCAAACCCTGAGAAGCTAAGAAGCAGCTGGCCCAGAAGGAGCTGAAGCAAAGGAGAGAGGAACACGGCAGAGAAGGCGAGGTCAGGGCCTATCTAGACGGCAGGCCCTAGAAAGGCTCAGGAGTTGGAGGCACCGGATGTCAGGACTGGGAAGGGACAAGCAATGAAAAGATGGGAGAAACCATTAGAGCCGCCCATCCTTGCTCCTGGCCACCCATCCACATAGCTAGCACTTACCCACCCCAGCAGGAGGATGGGGATTTGCTCTCTGGAGAGGCGACCCAGTCAAACTCCAAAGCTGAAGACACTGGTCTAACTCATGATGGCGGTTAGTCTCTGACGAAAAGGAGGATTGTGTGAAGGCCAGCAAACTGTAAAACCAGCACCTTCCCCTGTCTGCTCCAGAATGCCAGAAGCCAGAGGTATCATATTCCTCAGGGAAAACAGATCAAGACAAAATGCCTACAGATGCTGACTTGGGGAGACCTCCACTGAAGCAGTCTGGCCCCCACTGATTGCCACGGCACGGTAAAGCCCACTGGACTATGACCCCTGGTACGTACATGGACCTTTATATCAGCATGTTAGTGCCTTCAGATGTTGATAAGGCCTTAGTGTCTTGATGTCTTAGCGTTTGAAAAATGGATAATCAAGAAACAGCAAACATTTGAAGAATTCCTGTAAAGTGAGCAAGATCAAAACAAACCAGTAGATAAAAGAAACTTAGAGGAAAAAGAAACAGTAAAGGGAAAACATTCTAAAATCTGTAAATATCCTTAGCACAAGGGAAAATCCTTTGAGTGTGAGAATAAGAAAATCTTAAAAAATTATTCAGCAAATAATAATGAAATTAAAAATATGCTTAGGCCCTGGCTGGGTAGCTTAGTTGGTCATACTGATATGCCAAGGTTGTGGGTTCAATCCCTGGTCAGGGCACATATAAGAATCAACCAATGAATGAGTGAAACAACAGATTGATGCATCCATCTCTCTCTCTTCCCACCCACCCCCCTTTCTCCCTCTTTCTCTCCTTGCTGTCTCTCTCTCTTCCATACATTTATACTGTCTTTCTGGAGAACCTGAAAACAAATACAATGGATGTCACCTGCAGTGGGAATGAAGGTGGGGTGCTTGGCAAAGGTATCTGGGTTTTGTCAGGAACCAGATTGATATTTTTTTTAATCTTTTAGACTATAGTCTGAAAGGTGTTGGAGGTGGGGGGAGAGGATTCAACTTAAAAAGAGTTAAAAAGGAAACGATATGCTTTCTCATCTGGAAATCCTGGTTTAAACCCTCTGCCGCTCACTGGCTATGTGAGCTGGGAACCTCTCTGAGCACCAGGCTCCAGGTGTGTAAGGTGGGCCCCTACGCTCATCAGGAGGGTCTAAAGAAACCCATAAAAGTGGGCTGCGGTGGCCTAGGATCGGTGCTGAATTAAGGGCATTTGTTGTTCGGACAAGGATGCCTTTTCCAGCATCAACTCCCCCAAGGGAGCTCGGGTGCTGCTCCGATTTTGTCAGGGTTATTGTTCCAATAAAGTACACTGGCAGAAAAACTCATTCTCTTGGAAAAGCGTATTTGCCCTTTTAATATTTTATCCCCGATGTACTTTATAAGACAAGTACACTTCAGTGTTATAATTAAAACCTCTTCCGGGGAGGCGTCCGGGTCCTCAGAGGGAGGTGGGTACCCCCGATCTTCTGGATCTATCGGCAGAGCCGGCTCAGGGATTTCCCTCCATCACTTTCTGCGCACAAGTGAGGTTGCTTCTGATGGCCTGGTGTGCACTCTGCCCCTCGGAGAACTGCATAAAGAGGTGGAGGGACAGCCGCTTGTGGGGCCCAGGACAGTGAGTGCTCTCTGGAGCTGCCGTTCTGGGCGCCCAGGTGGTCAGGAAAAGGCAAGTTTGGGAGGGTAATTGCATCCCAGAAGGTGTGGCAGGCTGGGCCCACGGCTGGGCCCACGCCTGCACTCCCTGGGGGACCATGCTTTGCTTGCTTGTGAAGTTAGCAGAGGCTGCCTCCAGCCGGGGTCTTATTCAGGGGTCAGGATGGGCTTCAGAGGGGTCTGCAAACTCCCTGATACAGTCTGCACACTTCCGTGTGAGTGTGCAGGTCCCTGGGAGCAGGCTGTGGCCTCCTTAAGTTTACAGACCAGCTCTCCCTATCCAAATGGGGCAGAACCTTGAAGAGCCGGCAGCCTCTCCCAGGTCACCCCGCCAGTCACCAGACTAAATGAGCATTTCTGCTCAGAGATGTCCATGTGCAGGGTGGCCATGGGTGGTGATCAGTCCACAGCCTTGGGGGGGCCTCCTTTCTGCCTCCCTGGACTCCCCACTGTTGGCCCCTCCCTGGACCCTTCTTGACCAGGGGGGAAGTCTGTCCCCCAGCCCCACCCTTCACCAGGGCCAGCCTGGCTCCCACCCAACTAGGTCAGCCCCCATCTCTCCCAGGAAAGAGACGTGGTGGGAGGGAAGCCACACTTTGGTGGTAGGCACAATGCCAGCCACTGTAGGGCATTCTTTGACTTCTCACAGCACCTATGACATAGATATTAGTGTCCCCATTTTCTAAAGGCCAACACCAAGGCTCAGAGAAATTCACTTGCCCAAGGTCACACAGCTGCTCAGGTATTGGGTGGGGCCTGAACTCTGCACTGTCCTCTAGCCACGGCTTTTCCCGTCCCGTGACACCCAAGATCTCCATCTGGCTGTTCAGAACCATCCCATTATACCCCACAGCAGTGTGTCCTCACCCTCCAGTGTTGGCAGGATGCACACCACTGTCTGGAGCTCCCTGCAGCCACTGTAGACCCGAGAGAAACCTCCCGAACCCTCAGCCCTCTTCCTCTGTGGTGTGAAGTTCCCCACACAGCCCTCCTGCAGGTCCCCCCATGGTGGCTGATTTAACTCATTCGTCTCTCCCTCAGCTCCCTCAGCACCCTGCACACACTTTTATTAAAGAACACAGCAAGTTGGTTGTTTTGTTCTTTGTCCTGTTCATTAAGGTGGGAATTCCGTGAGGAAGAAATGGTTTTGTCTTTTTCATCTTCAAAACCAATGAAAAAGTCACGTGCAGCCTTTGTTCTAGCTGTCAGGAACTGCTTCCAGTTTCCCAGATTCAATATACTGTTCACACCACCGGGCTCTTTTCTGGGGTGTGGCCCCCAGAACAAAACCCAGCGCATCAAATGCATTAGATGAAAGTCCAGAATATTGGGTGTTCAAAGGATGAGTCATTTTCCCAAATGTACGAAATGCTTCCTCATTGCCTTTCCATGCCAGGCTTTTCAAAAATGTTCTGAATGAGGTGTGACTTTTCAAAAGATAGCATATTAGCTCCTGAAGTAGGAACATCTGCACCCCTGAAGGAGAGGGGAGAGGTGAATGGGTTACAGAGCCACGCTGGCCCGTCTGGTGGCAGCCGAAAGAAGCACAAATGAAAACAGGAGAATGAGCCTCTCCAGGGAAATGTCCTCAAAAAGAAATGGCCCTTGCTGGTGTGGCTCTGTGGCCTGGCTGGTGTGGCTAGCGCATTGGCACTGGCCTGTGAACCCAAAGGTCGCTGGTTTCATTCCCCAGCCAGGGCAACATAACCAGGTTGCAAGCCAGGTCTCCAGCCAGGTCCATAGCTGGAGGCAGGAGAAAGGCAACCATACACTGATGTTTCTCTCCGTTTCTCCCTCCCTCCCTGCTCTTCTCTCTAAATAATAAATACAACCTTTTAAAAAAAGAAAAAGAAAGAACTGGCCACCAAATTGGACAAGATAGCTTCCTGAGTGTGTTCATTTCCTGACACAATTGGACAAAGTAGCAGGTTCCTTCCCATCTGCCACCACCCTGCACCGGACCCTTATTTATGGCACGCTACAAGGTCTCGTTCCTCTCACCTCAAAAAGAGATTGCTGGAGGCTAGCCCCTTTCCCTTGAAGGTCACTGGGGAGCTGCTAAATGCTAGGAAGTAGTAACTTCAGCAGTGTCTGGGAGGATTTAGTGGAAATAAGCTTTGTTCAGGGCCCTGGGTAAGGAGCAAAGCTGGCCAAGAGCACATACGTGGAGCCCAGAGCTGTGGGCAGGCGGGCCCAAGCCTTGGAGTCCAAGTCCTGTTGGGCAAAGAGCAGCCTCCCAGGGGCTCTAGCAAGTGAGAGAGACTTGTGGGAGTTAAAGCCCACCCTGTCACCCCTGCCACCCCTGCCTCCAGCAAGCCAGCTGCAGCAGGAGCCCTGGACACCAGGAAAACCTGGGGACTGATTTGTTCAGTGACAAGAGGAGCAACAGCCACTTGCTGTTGGAGCCTGACACCTGCCCAACTTGAGCGACGCCCCTTTGTCTGGATGGACAGCAGGGCCTGGACAGACCTCCTGCTCCGTGCCTTCCGTTTTCAGAGGGACTTTTACGTTCTTCCCCCTGGGAAAGCTCTGTGTGTAGCAGAGGTCTTCAGTCCACAGGTAGACAGACCATCTCTCCAGCAAGGTCATGCATAGCGGGGATATCCAGAAAAGGATTTCAGATGGCAAGGGTCAGGAGGAACCCTTCCAAGTTTTCATTGAGGTGCCCAGACATCAAGCTGGTAACTGAATTCTTTCTCTGTTCTTGTCTCACACTCAAACATGTTTATGGATCCAACATGTCACATCCAAATGCATATTAGATAAAATCCACACCAATTCGCTCCTTCACACCTTGAAGGCGGACATGGCGCCCAACTCAATGACAGCTTATGGCAACTCCACCTCGAGTGCAGACGTGCCAGCCCGGGCAAGGCACCGCTGGGTCCGGTCCTCTTCCTCTTACAACTCAGGGACATGGTAGCTGTTGCCTATCTGACTGGCAGCAAGTTTATGTTCCCAAATTTGCTTTGCTTCTAGGTTTTATTAAAATGACGACTTTACTGGTTTTATGTAAAATCTCTGCACCTTCCTCTCATTTTGGCGTGTGACCCTACCTAAAATGTCTCTAAAAACATAGTCTTAAGAAATGACACATAGGAGAAATTCAAACAAAATGGAGCAGTCACAAAAGAAAGTTTTTGTTTGTTTTTTTTTAATCATTCTACATGCCACTGTCTAGATACAAGCATCGTTAATATTGTTAAACATTGTTCTGGACAGCTCTTCATGCATGCATTCAAACAGAAGGGTAGGTAGATGGATGAAAATCATTTTCCCAAAATGGGGTTATAGCCCCGTATGTTCATTACTGTAAAAGTGTCAAATTTAGTATTATTTTTAATTTAATATGAAAAAGAAATTACAGGAAAACTAAAAATGTCCTATCCCAAGAAATATGTGGTGACAGCGGTAGTGGCAAAAGGTCACAACTTCTTTGTCACTCATCCCACTGCGAGGTAGGATCTCTGAACCCAAGCTGGGCCCATGACTGCTGTGACCAATAGAATACAATGGAAGTGATGCTGTTTTAATCTGGGGTCTCTTCTTTAACGGCACTAGCAATTTCTACTTCCTTCCTCTTGGAATCCAACCACCATGCTGCCAGGAAGCTCAAGCAGCTACAGAGAAAAGTCAAGAAGGAAAATTGAAGCCTGGTCAACAGGTACAATGAACTCCCAGCCAACATCCATCATCAACTTTACTCACCAGATGAGTGAACCATCTTGTCAGTGGCTCCTTCAGCGCCTGTGGACAGCAGCTGTAGTGAAGACAAATTGCCCCTACTCTAAGCCTTGCCCACACTGCCAAAACTGTGATCAAATACATAATTATTGTTGCTTTTAGCCACTAAGTAATTTTTTTTTAGGTAGTTTGTTATGCAACAATACATAACTGGAACAAAATCTCTCTTCACAGTTGTTGAGAAAAAAAAAAAAGATAAAATACATAAGAATTGGAGTTTCTCAATTATGTCTTTCACATTTAGCAAGTCTCAATTGACTCTAGCTATTAAAAAAATAAAATCCCAGTGTTATTTAGTCTCCATTCCACACATAAATGGTAAAGTGTTTAATATGAGATTTTCACATCCTCAAATTTCCTCATTTCTATTATTTGGTTTCATTGCTTGGTTGATAAATTTTAACCCCAAGTGTCCCCAGCTCCATAAAAACAAGAAAAGAAAAGAGTTTATGGGCACTCTCAAATATTGATTGGTACATAGAGATAGAATTAAATTACATTGAATCAAATGGTGGGAAAGTAATTTCCTTTTCACTCTCTTTCAGTTCTGTTTAAATCGAAGAGAAAGCCTCAGTTCAGGGCTGATATATCTTCAACCCCTGTCGAAATAGATGGGATCCTCCTTTCTTACAGAGAGTTGGCTTTAAGGTCTGGCACCTTGAGCAGGTGACAATGAGCTGGGGACCAGGCTGGGGACCTGGTTTACAACCTGGTTATATGCCCTGATTAGGAATCGAACCAGTGACCCTTGGGTTTGCAGGCTGGTGTCTTATCCACTATGCCACCAGCCAGGGCAGAACCTGCCACTTCTTTATCTGACCACCTAGTTTTGACATCTGTGGCATGAATTTGTAACCCCATTATTTCCTAGTTGATGTTGGTGAGTTGTTTTGTTATTATAATTTCTCCTGATTTTTATATTTAATTTTTTCAGAGGAAGAGTCTTTTTGTTTCTAAATTTCCTTCCTTCCTTCCTTCTTTCCTCTTTAAGATCTTTATGATTATTTGAGCAACATTATAACCACAGTGTTGGCCAAGATTTGAGGACACAATCAAAATGAAAAATCCAAGTCTCCCCCAGGATGCGGTGAGGCAATGTGGTTAGCAGGAAGGATACAGACTGTATTTGAATCCCGGCCCTGACACTTCCTGGACTGTGACTTAGGACAAGGTACTTAACCTCACCCAGCCTTTCTCTTCACCTGTAAAGTGACTAACTTGGTGCCTATTAAATAGTGACTCCTCAGGGGATGCTCAGCTTCTTTTTCTTCTTCCTTCTTTCCTTCTAAGCTTTCTTGGTGTTAGGACTGAACAGTCAGGGCTAGTGAAAATAAGCTTTCTTTCTTTGTCTATTCAAAGGGCAAAAGAGCAGGGGTGAGTGGAAGAGCAAAGAACCAGCCCCCTGTTTCTCTTAAAGACCCTCTAAGGGTCCATCATACCCAAGACCCTTTGAGAGGAAGTAGACTTCATCCTCCTCCCGAGAAAATGAGGAAACTTAGTCAAAGGTGAGGTTAAGAAAACCTTTGATTGAGGCAATTCTGAAAGGAGCATTGGCTGATTCAGCTGAGGCCCATCTGTTCTTTGATTTGTTTTAAAGTCCTCTAAACACTTATTCTCTCTCTGTGTGTCACACTCGCAGACATACACACATTCACACAAACATGCACATATTTTACACATATACATATGTTTACACACATATAAGCACACACCTAACACAGAGATGGATGCATATTCACACTTTCACCCATGCAGATCCACACTCATATGTGTACACATATACTCACACTGCATGCGTACACATGTATACATATACTCACATACTGTATGCACACACATGTGTACACGTACACCAGCACACTGCATGCATGTATACATATACTCACATACTGCATGCACACATGCATGTGTACACATACTCAGTGCATGCATGCAGATAAGCATACACTCATACTCACATACTGCATGTACACACATGTATGCAAACTGCATGCATATTTACATGTGTACACATAGTCATGGTACATGCACACTCGTGTACAAATATATGCACACATGCACACATGTGCACATATACTCACACACTGCATACACTCACACATGCACACACACATGCACATCTTCACTCACTCATACATTCCTATTAAACTCTTCTCTCTGTTTAGAGGAAAAGAATCACTCCTGCCCTTAGGCATCCAGAAACAGTATCTCCTCAGTCACAGGACTACTCTGAAATGCCATCCTATCTGTTATCACGGTGGCCTGGGGAGTAGCTGACTCAATTAAAATGCAGAGGAAGCTGACCGCAGGGGTCAAAAACAGCCCAGGAGGTGAGGCTAGGAGCATCACTGATCACATTTGCCTCTTCCTACCCAGTCGCCACGTGTACAGCCCACTGGAAACAGGTGAACCATTACAAAACTAAATCCCCAATTTTCTATTTGAGTTTCATAAATCTCAGATATGATCTTCATCCCAAGTAGAAGCTGAGTTCATTAAAAAATACTTGTTAACCTAATTAGGCATCAGAGCTAAGAGCCCATTCTAACTCGGAGGACGGATGAGCGAGCAGGCAGATGGGGTGGGTGGCTTCATGTCCCTGAGATCTGCCACTGGTGGTAATTTATTTTAGAAAGAGCATCTTTAATTAAGCTTGAATAACATCTGATTTATTGTGTGTGCCAAATACACAGTAACCGAAGGGCTACTGCACTCCAGAGCCTAAGTTCCCTGCACTAAATCAGCTCTAAGTCCGTCACTGGGCAGACAGAGTGGACACTTACCCCACAATGTCTCCTCTCCCACTTCAGGGAGATGCTTGCTACAGCAGCATCGTCCTTCCTGGGGTGCCCCGGAAACCTCGTAAATCTAACATATATGCAGTAGTCCTGGATGAGCCCACCCAGGGTTACTGTTGCAGAACTGGTGGCCTGGTGACCCCTGTGACATCTCTCTGTGGCAGCTGATGGCGAGGGTTCTGAGGAGGCCAGAGGTACCGATGTAATAGCAGAAAGGAAGGGAAAGGGCAGTTTCTGTCCCTGTCATGATCTCCTCCCCTTGGCGGTTCCTGCCAACTATGCAGGCTAACAGCCTAGAGTTGATCTCCTAGGGAGAGAGGGGTTAGGATGGAAAGTCAATGGAGTAGTTTTAATGAAAGTCCAGGTGAGGTGCTGGGCGCAGCTGAGACCGAGGCACCCAAGCACAGCCAAGCTGGGGGACAGGGGTCATGGCCCTGTTTTGGGACCACAGCCCAGCAGCAGGGTCTGGCAGAGGCTGTAGCTGCAGAGAGCAGCCACATGGCAACCCTGGCAGAGGACCTGGCTCACAAGGTCCATTAGCACCCGCAGCAGGGACCAGCAGTGTCCTTGATGGCTGCATGCCGTGGGCTCCCATGAGAAGGTCAGGCATAAGAACTTGAGACTTTTCCTCAGTATCTCTGAGTTCTTCTAGGAGACTCACAGAAACACCTGGAGGCAAGTTAGAATGGCTATTGGATTGAAAGCCTTCATTCTCGTAGGGAGGTTCCAATGTCAGTGTCAATGTTGTCTCATTGTTCCATTCCCCCAGCGACCCCTGAGACACTTGGACACATACAGCTCCACGATCAGTTCATAACTTATTCAAACCTGTATGCTGAGACTCCCTGGTTCCTGGGAACAACATGTCCCAGCCACCCTTGCAGTCAGGTGTCTCCATGTGACTGAGCCCCTGGCCAGAGGAACAGGAGCAGGAAACACATGTGCCACTTCCAGGCCTGACCCATAATAATGGCCTACTTGTTACGGCCCATCTCTTCTTCCATCTCTCAGCTGAATAGCGAGAACACCAAGGACCTAGACAGACATTCACAAAATGGAAGGGACCCTGGCTGGTGTGGCTCAATGGATTAAGTGACAAACTATGAGCTGAACCAAGAAGCCGCCTGCAGTTTGGATCCCCAGTCAGGGCACATACGTGGGTTATGGGCCAGGTCCCCAGTTGGGGGTGTGCAAGAGGCAATGTTTCTTTCCCTCTCTTTCTCGTTCCCTTCCCCTCTCTCTAAAAGTAAATAAACTCCAGTTCCTGACTTCTCCTTAAGAAAAGCCACCAGACCATAAAGACCCACACTGATGAAACACAGCAAAATGGAGCCTTTACTGTTCCAAGCCACCGAGATTTGGGGACTGGTTATTATAAAAGCTTATATATTATTCAATAAAAGTATTATTCCCAATCTACAAATGAGAAAATTGAAATTCATAAGGGTTAAGTCAGTGTTTCCCAACTAACGGTGATTTTGATCCCAGGGTACATTTCACAACATCTGGACATGTTCTTATAGTCACAACTCAGGGAGGGGATTGTAGGTGCTACTGGCCCCTCATACGTAGAGACCAGGAACACAGCCACACACTCTACAGTGCACCCAACAGCCCACAACAGAGTTTCTGACCCCGAAAGGCAATTGTGCTGAGGAGGAGAAAGCCTGGGTTAAGTGACTTGTCTGAAGTCACCGAACTAGAACTAACAGATGGCTTGTCATCTCAGTCCTTTCTCAGTGTCAGGTTGTCTCTTCGCCGGGACACTTGTGGGTGAGCTGCCATGACATGGTGTGTGCCTAGTATCCCCAAGTCGCAGGCCCACCCAGCTCTGAAGGGAAGCTCACTCTTGGAATGACACACACTCCTCTGCACAAATCGCATGGAAAACCACCACTGGCATTTCCTGCTGAGTGAACAGGGGCCAGGCTGGTGGTGAAAAACTGCTAACCATATTTGCAGTCTTAAGCAGATGCCAAGTCTTAGAATCCTGAAAGCGAAGGTATTTGCCTTTCACTGCTAGGGGTCCTTGCAGCCTCTGCATTATCCAAAAAGAATCCATTTTTTGGCTTTCACAAGTAGTATGTTTGTTTTTATAAGATATTAATAAAAAATTAATTTAAAATGTCCTGTGTTCCATCTGCTTGAGGAACCTATGGTAAGTAATTTTGTTTATTTTCTTCCACATTTATCTCTGTGTATATGCTATTGTGATGGTTAATTCTGTGAGTCAACTTGACAGGCCACAGGGTGCCTGGATTTAACATTATTCCTGGGTGTGTGTGGAGTGGTGTTTTCACGAGGCCAGCATTTGAATCCATGGACTCAGTGAACTGCCCTTTGCAGGTGGTTGGGCATCATTCAGTCTCCTGAGGGCCTGAGCAGAACAAAAGGTGGAGAAGGGAAGAATTTGCCCCTTTTCCCCAGCCTCACTATTGAGCTGGAACATTTCCCCTCAGGTCCTCCAGTCCCCAGCTGGGATCTGCACCATATCCGTCTCCTGTGGGTCTCAGGTCTTCAGACTCACTCAGACTGGACTGCACCACCCGTGTCCTGGGCACCCAGCTTAGACATAGAAGATCCTGGGGCTCCTCAGCCTCCACAATCACCTGAACCAATTCTTCACAATTAATTACACTTGTAGGAAATATCAGTCATCCATCTATCATCTACCTAAGGATATCTACTGTTGGTTCTATTTCTCCGGACAAACCTAATACAGCTAATATTTCTATATTCTCACTAAGATAAGATATAGAGGGGTGGGCAAGAGTAGGCTTACAGTTGTATGTGAGACACAGTTTATTCATGTATTACTATTTATTATCATATTACTTTCCATATGTACAACTGTAAACCTCTTTTGCCCAATACTAAAGGAAAACTCTTTAGTATAACAAATGTTCAGACAGGTTGGCTCTTCACTGGAAGGTCCAGTTGAAATCATTTTGCTAAAGAAGGAGCAAAATACCTATAATTGGAGGTGCAGGGGCGGAAGAAATCTGAAATTCCCCAATGTGGATAAGAAGGGGAAGCATTGGTGTGAATGGTCCAGTCACATCCAGGATTAATCTTGGGATATAATCAACCACTGCAATGGGGAATTTTTAAAAATATTTTTTTATCAGGCAAACTCTCTAAACAAAATGATTTTCAAGAACCATCAGGGGGATAGAGGAGAGCGAAAAAGGGGATGGATGTAATACAACAACAATAAAATTTTTTAAAAAATACACGAGCAAACAAACAAAACAAAAACAAAAACAAAAAAAGAACCATCAGAAAGCATTTCTCTGAAGTAGTTAAGTGGTAAGGCATCAGACAGAGATCAACCAAGTGGGCATACCATGTCCGGAAAAATTGAGAATCCCTATTTTAAAGCCATATTCATTAATATTTAAGAAAAGCTACCAAATTCTTTACCTTCTTATCTCCTGTCAAACGTTCCAAGTTCAATAAACTGCTTTAACTTACAAAACACGTTTTGGTGTCATACGAGAAATAGTCATGGGTCAGAAGACGTCTCTCTCCTTTAAAGGCCTTGGAAAATACTATGCATATTAGACAGGCTTTCTTGCCGGACTGGCTTCATAAAACATGCAGCATGAGAAAATAAGCAAGATGTCCTGAGGTAATACTTGACATCTTAAAATTAATTTTATTTATAACATACATTTGCTGCTTTCTTTCCAAGGCAATGAGGGGCTTTGTGGTCACTATAAAACTGTTTTGCCTATTTTGATGGTTTCTGAGGTCCCCAGAATCCCTCAGTTATTCTCTCTGAAGTACATTCTTTTTGGTAGAGAACTTTTTCTTCCAGAAAGAACTGGTGGTTTAAAAATGCCCTTTTTGGGTACAGAATAAAATATTCATCAAATCTTGCTTCCTGCTCTCCCAACATCTATTTATGAAAACTTGCCATCAAAAGTCTTATGGTGACAAAAAAAGAAAAAAATTCTCAGGCAATGGCAGAAATAACTTTACATTATGATTTTTTATATTCCCAGTCCAGTGTTTTCAACAATCCACAAATCTTTATGTTTAACTAGAAAATAACCACTGGAGTTTTCTTCCTTCTCAATTAATAGTTATGCTATGAACATGTTATATTCAGGCACTATTGAGTCTTGGGCTAGAATTCACTGTAGAAAATAATGCAGGAGGTAGCCTACAAGATATTTTGCTAGAGTTCCAAAAGCTCTTCATCCAATGCCATTTTTGACAAATGAAGGAAGTGTAGGCTCTTTGAAAGAAGATGTGGTCAGTAAAGCTGGTTGAGCCAACATCTTCAAAATAAGGGAGCTGGTTGGCAACTCACTATAAATAGACAACAGTGAACTCCTTGAATCATGTGGTTTCTTTGTTGGTGAGTAATGAAAACCCTTTGCTTTTTCTGTACAAGCCATGAGTCCTGTTCAAAGAAACTGGTTTTACTTAAAGCTTTGAGATGGTTCAAAATGGTTTCCTTGGATGAAGAAAAAATTAAGTCAGCACTGAAAGATTCTTACTTCTTTCTTTACTATAAAAAGAACACTACTTAACCTCTCACAGTCCTCTGGGGAGACTGTATGCACTGGAGACCAGGTAAGACATTTTCATTACTTCACCAATGGTCAAATCACTTTTAAATGTCTTATTTCACTTCTTAAACAAACATTTATATAGGGTGTCTGATTTGTGCTCAGCATTGTTCTAAGTATTTTACATGTATTAACTCCATTAATCCTCATAGCACTCATGTAAGATTTTCTTGATAATTTCTACTCTCCTCCACCCAAATTTAAGATAACAATGAACTATTAATATGGGTAGTGCTAATATTTCTATTTAAGTCTTTTTCTCCTTAAAGAGTATTCCAAGCAGATAGAAAGGAAGAGAGTTAACCTTTAAAATATGATTTGGGGATCAATATCAGAAGAGAAATGGAAAAAAAAAAAAAAAAAAAATGTCCCCAAAACAAAAAAGTAAATATTTAACTCCGAGAGAGCTTGTAGCTCGGAAAATTTGTATAAAGACAGGCTAACTTCTATCCATAAAAGCTAACCAGCTTGTAGTTATTGTATCAAAAAATTAGAAGCTTTTGTCACAAATGTACCATAAAATGCAATTCTACAGATCATATACTAGCCTTAATAAGGAGTAGTTAATAACAGTTATCATGATGCTCATAAGCATTTAAAGAGAGCGTCACCATGAAATGGAATGCTCTCCTACATTGTAGAAGAACAAGGTCTCAGTTTGGTCTTTCTATGTGTCTTGAGTTGTGTCACAGTGAGCCTTGAGGACTGGCCAGGTGAATTGCAGAGGCTTCTCCACTGTGATCCAAGATCCTATCACTCATTTCCTGCATCAGCTTGTAGTCTTCAAACTGTGATTTCCAAAATGCTAGATTGACCCAAAAATAAAACCTTCTAAGATACATCGATTCAGAAATGCTTCACATGATGTGGCTCTTTTGCAGAGGCCCAATGTACCCTTGACTCAAAAAAGTCCCTCTAAATTGGATTTAACTTAGCCTTAGAGTCCTAAGAACATAGGTGGAACCACTGGTTTATCTAGTAAACTCTGGACAATTTGCTTCAATATGTGAAGACAAGTGTGCTGCATAGAATGCATTTAGAACCTGCGATTGGGAGTAGGCCAGGGATTGTTTCATGGGCAGTTTCTTCAGTACTAGGGCTCTCTTAAGTACACAAGTTGAGTTAATCATACTTCTCAGTTCATGAACTGTGAGGTTGTGATTTATAATAAAAAACAAGTATATTTGGTCTTTGCTCCCTTTCTTGGCACAGAGCTCCTAAAACCCTTGAAATTCCCTAAGTGATAAGAGATAAAGAAAGCAAGGTGCCCATTCTTGCCACTTTCATTCAACATAGTATTGGAAGTCCTAGCCAGACCAATTAGTAAAGAAAAAGAAATAAAAGGCATCCAACTTGGAAAGGAAGAAAGTAAAACTCAATATTTGCAGGTGACATGATATTATATACAGAAACCCCCAAATTCCACCAAAAAGCTATTAGAATAAACAAATTCAGTAAAGTTGCAAGATACAAAATCAATATACAAAAGTCTGTTGCATTTTTATACATTAATGATAAACTACTGGAAGAGAAATTAAGAATAGAATTCCAGAAAACCAAGATGGCAGAGGAGTAAGGGAGCCCACCAATCTCCTCCCAGAACCAATTTAATTGGGGAGAAATCATCCAGGATAACCAACAGAACACCAGCTGGAGAGAAGCCTTACAACCACAGACAGAACAGAAGAGGCCACTTCATCACAACAGGACTGAAAGGAAGCGCAGATGTGAGAGGGCTGGCAGGGCTCCCAGGGCAGCAGCTGAAGGGATAGAGAAACATCTTAGCAGCGGGGGTTCCATCTGAGAAGGGTGGGTTCTAAACCCCCAGCTGAGCTTCCTAGCCTATAGCAACACAGCTGAGAGTAAAACAGCATCCAGCTGTGAAAAGCAAAAAATCACCAGGTTTAGCTGGCTTGGCTTGAGAGAGACAGCTAGAGACATAGAGTTTGTAAATGGACCATGCACAAAAATACATCAGCACCTACTTCCCCTGGTCTCCAGGAGAGGGAGGGTGGAGAGGACTAGTGACTCCTAAGGAGAGTTTGGGGCAGTGGCTTTGAAGAGACAAATGAGGGAGCAGCCGACAAGGTCCCAGTGCTGACCCAGCCCGCAGACAGCAGGCAGACCACTCTTCTCCCAGTGGTGGTAGCCTAAGGGGAAGCAATAGCTCTGCCCACAGGAATTAATCTGCCCCGCCCAGCAGCTGCCTAAGCCTTACAGCTGATACAGGTTGTTTGGATTAATGACTGAGGGAGGCAAAGACAGTGGATCTCTAGTAGTCTCGAACAGGCTGCCTAGGCCCCGACTGGAACACAATCTGACATCACCAGCAGCAGATCCAGGAAATAAAGAAAGTGCACCTCTACAACCATATACAAGAAAATAATTCCATTTACAATTGCATCAAAAAGAATAAGATACCAAAGAATAAATTTAACCAGGGAGATGGAAGACCTATGAACAGAAAATGATAAGACATTGATGAAAGAAATTCAAAGTGACACAGAGAAGTGCAGAATACAGTGTGCTCTTGGATTACAAGAATTAATAATGTTAAAATGTTCATTTCATCCGAAGCAATCCACAGATTCAATTCAATCCCTCTCAAGAGTCTACTGACATTTTTCACAGAAATAGAACAATTCTAAAATTTGTGTGGAATGACAAAAGAAATAGCCCAAATAATGTAGAGGAAGAAGGATAAGGCTGGAGCCAGTAGGCTTCCTGGTTTAGTTATATTACAAAGCTATAATAGTCAAAAACAGTATGGTATTGGCATAAAACTAGACACATGGTCAATGCAGCAAAATAGCAAGCCCAGTAATAAACCCAAGTGTATGTAGTCAATTAATTTATAACAAAAAAAGCTAAGAATATACAATGTGGAAAAAATATCTTTTTCAACAAATGGTTTTAGAACTAATGGCCATCCATATGGAGGGTAAATGACCTTGACCTTTATATCACACCATACAAAAAGTTAACCTGAAATGGATCACAGACCTAGATGTAAAAACTTAAAACAGTGAAATGTCTAAAGATAACAGTAGGAGAAAAAATCTTAAGAGTAGAAAAACATTTCTTACATAAAACTCAAAAACTAAAAGAAAAAAATTAAAAATTGGAGTTGATCAAATGTAAAGTTCTGTTCCTCAAAAGACTCCATTCAGAAAATAAAAACATGAGCCCTGTCTTGAGCCCATTCAATGGGAAAAGATTCTATATTCTAGCTTGTTTTTCCTTGACTTTGCTCAATTTCAATTTTACTGAGGATGGGCTGGTATCTCTGTATCAAGGGGTAGTGGCATTCGGCAGAAATAACCTGATTCCTATCCTGTCCTCAGACTGGATTTCACACAGCTGGGTAATGAAACCAAGAGAGTATCACCCCTGAGCTCACTGGGCTTGTCTCAGAAATCAGAGAAATGGAGCCCTTGATCTGTGGATATGTGTGTGTTTACTGTCATGTTTCTTTTTGTTTCTTATTTAATAAAAGCAGTGTGTGTTCATTACTTAAGCATCAGTAAAAGCAAATTAATTATCCAGCATTTACTGGTTGCAAGTGACAAAAACTTGGTTCAAAAACTCAAACAAAAGATTTTGGGGCCATCTCACCTGCTCATCCTGAAGCAGGATGATTGTAAGAACACCTGGATTCAAGGCTCAGGTGACACGTCCAGGTTCTGTCACTCTCCACCATCAGCTCTCCATCCCTCATTTTGTGGGCAAGCTACCTTTCTACCTGCTACCCACTGCTTTCTCCGGGCAGCCCGGAAGGACAGCCACCTGAGAGTCATGTCTTTCCATTTAGCAGCTCAAGAGAGAAAAGACAAAAAAAACCCTTTCCCAAAGTTGGCATATCAGGCTAAGAAAAATTAACGATGGATCCTGCCTGAGCTGAGGGCCTTGATTGATTCCTCTCTGCTGCCAGGGCATTAAAGAGTGCATTGATTTTGCACTAAAAATGAAAATGAAAATAACAGATACCAGTTACAAACCCATGTAATCTACTTCGTGTTGTCTAAACAGAATTTACACACCCAAGGCCCCTCCCTTCTAGAGAGTATTGATTGCATTGCACCCCCTAAACTAGTCTTCACGCATCTTCATACAGTCTTTCAGTCACTTACGCAGCCGGCCCCCAGCCTGTGCCTTGCCCTGCACCCCGGTGCTGAGCATGTAAAGCTGGGCACAGGCTTTACCTAAGCTTCTCAGCAAGGAGACCCTCCTACAGTTCAAGGACATTCTACCACTAGGGGCACCTCCGCGGAGCCACTAGGGGCACCTCCACAGAGCCACTAGGGAGCACCAGTGTGGAGGGGAGTCCAAGAGAAAAAATATTCACTGGCACAAATCTCTGTAAGAATTTCCAAGTACACTCACTTTTCTCTCAGCTCACAATGATAAGGGTCTCCTAGATACCCTGGAGCCCGAATGAACTGGTCTCCCTGCCTCCGCACATCCTTGTGAACGTGGATATTTAGTTATTTACTTTACACGATAAAGCATCAGCTGCTCTGGTTCCCAAAGTTACTCTCAAGATCACTTGAAAAACTAATGACAACGCAAGTTACCCTGTTAATGAATATGAACATGTGGGGAGGGGCTGGCATCAAGCAGAATGGGAATTAGGGACACTCCATTCATCGCCAATAATTTCTACTGTACATTAGTCAATGTGTCCTTTCTGTCCCCAGTTGTTGAATTAGTAAATACTTTTAACCTCTGTAGTTATTAAAATATCCAAAAGCTGTACTTGAGATGCAGCTCTGAGCTGCAGTGTATTCAGCCCAGCAGGCTGCAGTTTTGTGTTTGTCTTTGGCTGCGTGGCTGATGTTGTATGGATAACAATGAAGGTGATAAATATGTTACTGCCGACGACTCTGTGTATGAACTCCACCATTTCCCCTGTCTTTTCAATTAAGCATGAAAATATTAAAGCTAGTCTGGAACCGACATCTTTTGCATTTTCCTCAAGAGATAAGATCCTCAGCACAGGTACACAAAAGATGCAAACATGCTGTATATACAGTTACATACAGTTTATGTAACAGAAGAATTAAGGATCATTATTCAACTTTGGCAAAAGAGAATACTCATTGCAGAATTCTTTAAAATAACACTAAAGGGTGCATTGATTTTGTACTAAAACTTAAAACAAAAATAACAAAGATTCACTTTATATGCAATGCCCAGGGAATATATCTATGTGTAAAGACTGACTCGCTAGTAAATATTTGACAATTACATGTACATAATTCATGTATATGCGTATATTCTAGGAACAGTCCATTCAGGGGGCACCTTTCCAATTCTATGATGAGTCCATACATTTGCTGATGGTCTGTCTACATTGGATCCAAATTGACATCCGCTTGGTGGCAGTTGTAGGGAAAACGTGGCACAGCAGATTGGAAATTTACAAACCTTCTGGAAAAGCTATTTGCTAAGCTCATGTCAAATCTGTCTGAGTTGGCTGTCACAGCTGCAAAATCGAGGCTCTGGGGGTGCAGATGGCACTCCTGACACGTAGCCAAGAGTTGGCAGGGTCCCCCACATCCCAGAGCCCTTCAGCCAGCGGAGCTGGGCCCTTCTTGTCAGGCACCTGCACCCACTCCAGTCGCCACAACTGGCAGGCTGGGCTGTGGCCCTGGCACTGGCGGGGTAGCAGAGAAGTAGAAGTGTCAGGCTTGCTGGGCACCCTGCATTCTCCACAGCCCCCGATAGCACGCACTTGGGAAGAGAATGCCCTCCTAGCAGCGCCCAGCACAGTTAGAAAACTCCAATTACTACTCTAAACAGCTACTTCTAACCATGCAAATCCTTCCCTGCCCCACTCAAAAGCTGCTGACCATCTAATGTGGCACCCCTGCCCCTGCTGATCTCCGTCCATCTGCCCCCGAGAGCCTGCGCAGAGCTTCACCCCCTAACGAGTTCCTCGGGCTCCCACGAAGCTCAGTCAATGGGTCAGCAGCACTACCAGGCTCTTGATCTATTCACCGGGTCAGGGAGTCACCTAAATACATAGAGAGAGAGCACCTCCTACATGCCAGGTTCGGGGGAAGCGATTGTGAGAAAGACCCACATAGGTAAGATAAAGAGGACCTGCCTCTAGGAGTTTCATTATTTTCCTCTTTTTAATTTTATTCTGATCCCCCTGTATCACTCCCCTTGGCAAACCATCAGCTTGTTCTCTACATCCATGGGTCTGTTTCTGGGTTTTTGTTTTGCTGCTGTTGTTCTTTCTTTTGTTTTGTTTTTATTAAGATTGTACATGTAAGTGAAATCATAGGGTATTTGTCTTTCTCAGATTTAGTTCTCTTAGCATCATGCCCTCAAGGTTCATCCTTATTGTTGCAAGCGGCAAGATTTTATTCTTTTTTATTTTTAACCACTGAATAATATTCCACTGTGTATATATACATATATCACATCGACATATGAAGGTGTGTCCAGCCATGCATTAGGAAACTGGGCTCTAGCAGTGGTCGCAGCACCCAAGCTCCGTTCCTATTCATGGAGAGCTCCCCTCTTCCGTGTCTCGTGGGAAGCAGCAGGGCGCTCACCAGAGAGGTGAGGAGGCTGAGCCATGACAGCTTCCCCATCTCGCTGAGTAGCCAGGCCGTAGGCAAGGAACCCAGGTGCAACCCCTCAGGGTTCACTGAGGGACCACAGGCGCCAAAGGCGAGAAGGGGCAGCTGGGGCAGCAGTCTCCAGAGACCAGCCTCACCTGCCTGCTGGGAGACAGATGCTGGCCCAGATTCTGCACGGACGGCCTCCTTCTGATTTCTGTCGCCCGGTTTATAAAACCCGGCTATGGTGATCCTGCGCGCTCCCCAATATTGACCCCTAAGCTCCGTTTCTTCTTGAGTAAGACAGAACAGCTGTCCATTCTGGGGCGGGGGGGGGGGTGTTCCCCTGGCTTAATTTAGAGGAACTGTTCCAACGGTCTCTGTCCCCCCGCAAACTGTGCGCCACCGTCAGTGGCCAAGGCTGGCCCTTGGCTTTAAGGAAAAGCCCCCAGACACCTGGAAGTTGCTCAGATGCTTTCAGAAGATCTGCAAGGTCAAAACTATTTTCACATTATTCCTGAGACATTATTTGTCTTTTTCACAGCATTGCCATTTTCCCAGATGATATGGAAGCGAAGGCAAGTAAACAGCTGATGACAGTAGACATCATGCGATAGCACCAAACTGTGACAGGAGAATTGTATTTTCCATACCAGGCCCTAGCAGCAAAACACAGCCCATTTCACTGGAGAAGATTCTTATTGAAAGAGTAAGAATTATTGATTTTATTAAATTGTGACCCTTCAATATTCCTTCTTTTAAAATTCTATTCGTTTGGGGGGAGGTACCCCAAAAGCATGTCCTCTTGATAACAATACTTGTAGCCAGTGACAGAATCTGAGCTTTCAAGCAAAAATTAGAATTTTGGGAAATTTGTATCCTCAATCTTGAATTTGAGAACTTTCTGGTACTAATGACTTTCTTCATGAAATTGGTGGTTTTATTAATGAATATGGTAAAATGGAATGTGCTAATGCTTGAAAAACTGTGTAATTCAGTGAACAATATTTTCCAAATGGCTACCGCATGATGTTTTAAAATCATGAATGAGCAAAAGATCTATTCAAAGTGCAAGCTAGAGAGCAATTGCTCTTAATGTAACTGAGTATGTGAAAAAAGTGCATTGAAACAGATTTAGTTTCCACATGGCAAATAATCTAACATACTGCCTCTTAGCAAACTTCAATATTGGATCAATGAATATCCATAATTATCTCCTCTTTTTTCCTGAGCGAAGGTGATTTTCTTCACATATTTCAACCAAAACAACTTATCACAATAGATTGAATGCAGAAGCAGATAACCCATAGTCCTCCATCAAGTTAGACATGAAAGAAGTTTGCAAAAGTGTAAAGGTATGGCTGCTCTTCTCAATAACTGTTTGTTTAGGAAATATTAAAATTTTAATTACATTATTTATATTGGCATGTAGTGGATTTACTACCGTTACTTTGAACTTACACATGAATGACTTTTTAAATTTCTCAGTTTTTTTTTAAAGATTTTATTATTTTCAGAAAGGGGGGAAGAGAGAGAGGCAGAGAGGGAGAGAAACATCAATGTCTGGTTGCCTCTCACCTGCCTCCAGCCACAGACCTGACTGGAGACCTGGCTTGCAACCTGGTTATGTGCCCTGGCTGGGGAATCGAACCTGCGACCTTTGGGTTCGCAGGCCGGCGCCTTATCCACTGTGCTACCAGCTAGGGAAATTTCTCAGTTTTAATTATTTTTTTATCCTCACCCAAGGACATGCTTCCTGATTTTAGAGAAAGAGGAAAGAGTGAGAGAAACATTGCTCAGTTTCCTCTTGTACGCACCCCAACCTGAGACCAAACCCACAACTCAGGCATGTGCTCTGGCCGGGAATTGAACCTATGACCTTTCAGTTAATGTGATGATGCTCCTACCAATGAAGACGCAGCAGCTAGGGCCTCAGCTTTAATTTCTGACTCAGTAAGTATCTCACGTTGAGGGTTGCCAGACTCAGCAAATAGGAATACAAACATTGCATGGGACATACTTATACTAAAAAATTATTGATCTGAAATTCAACTGTAACTAGATGTTCTGTATTTAATCCTACTATAGATATAGATATACTTCATAAACAAAAGCTCTTCTGGATTCCTAATACTTCTTAGGAGTGTAAAGCGGTCTGGAGACAAAAGTTAGGGGACTGCTGTCCAAGCATTTACATTCTGTCCAAGTGTTCGTCCCCCCACCCCACCCCACCCTTCACAGGGTCTGCAAGACTCCGTTACTGCAGCCATTGCTGGTCCCTGCATTGGTGGAGGGGCCGCACTCTAGGCAGCTCCGTGTTTTCACTCCCTGGTCCTGGGAGCCAGGCTTCCCCCCTTTGACAAAGACCCTTGGTCCTTCCACTCCTTTCTCTCCCACTGAAACTGACTTTTCACCTCCTGCTCAATCTTCCCCCTGCCCTGGTCTTAACTAGTCCTTGAGAGCAAAGGAGCTTCTGCTAGTATTCACCAGGCATTCCTGCCTGGCCCTTAGCCCTCCTGCATCTTTGAGTCTTCGCTTTTTTCTACTTGAGGTAGGCTGGAGGAGAGCACCCCTCCCCAGGGCACCCCAAGCAGAGAGGTCGGGAAATACGCAGAAAAGAGATGAACATTTTACGTAATTCTTAGCTATCCTTGCACCACTGAAACTCCAACTTTTTAACATTTCCTCACACTTTTCTCTCTCTTATTCTCCAAGCTCAATGCCAAACTAAAACATATCAGAAGAGTGGCATGAACCAAAATGACTTTCTCCTAACACAGAAAGGAGGATTGTGACTGAGGGGCTGGCCAACCCTGCACCTGGACCCCTGGTGCCTAATCACTCACCGAAGAGAGGAGTTGCAGAGCTCCCCCTGCTCCGAAAGCTCTTCTCCTGAATCACGAAAAGCAACTTTCCCCGTTCCTAATATTTTCATGCCTTTGACTTAATTAAACGTGGGGCTTTCAATAATGAACGAAAATCATTTCGTGACTCATAAAGCAGGATTGGCAGGCACACTTTTTTTTTTTTTTTGCTTAAAAATCTGGGAACACAATTGTTACCACTTGAACAAGCTATTCTGTCTCATACTGATTCAGGGGAGAATTTCACAGCACTCCGAGGAAATCAAGTTCAGTGTCAACGGTGGTTCTTTGTTTGAACTTTTCAGAGTATCTCTGTTCCTGTTATGGGAAACAGTGAGCAATGTAGACCTTCAGACTGCAACATAATGGATTCACAGGGGTCCCCCTAAACATTCATGTCAATAAAACGTTTAGGGAATTTTGTTTTTCAGTAAATGGCAATGGTTCGATTGCTGGGGGAAACTGTTGCTAGTCTTAGATTGTTTTCAGCTTTATTGGATGTCTCCAATGCCCATAATGGATATCTGAAGTCATTAAAAATAAATCAACACCAATTTCATGGCATGGGCTTTAGACATCATATCCTATGATTGCAGAATCCTCCGTGAATGCTAGTGACTAGCAGCTACCTAGGCAATGTGACCTGAGAGGGCCGCGAACCCTCACGGCAGCAGGGTGAGTCACCATCACTCACTGCTTTGAGTGAGACATTGTCTTCAAAAGGCGCCTGTTACAGCTCACCGGCTACCTCTGCCCAGGTAATATTAAGATTTACTAACATACTGGGAATATTGAATCTCAGGTGCCTGGGGTATAAGTAGGCAATGAGAGCTTTTGAAATTATTAACAGTGTAGTTTAGTAGGAATTTCAGTCTGATTGAACTTGGCAATCAGCTGCCTTGTTTCCATTTCTTCTCCTGACTGCCTTAGGATTCAGCCCACGCAAGCAGCTAGAAGGAATGACCTGGCCCTGCCTTTGTCTGAGAAAAAGAGAACTAATTTTTGGGTGCCAGAGATTTGAGCTCTGGTTTTGTTTTCTGAGCCATTAAGGTCGATTGTGCAAGAAAAGGGGAGCAGAGCACTTTTCAAGGCTCAGTGAACCGAGTGGGGAGGGAAGCGAGGGAGGGTCAACAGGGGTGAGTCCCTGGATGAGGCTCTTCCTTGTACAGAATCGCAGTCCTGCATTCTGGCCCCCAGAAAGTCGTCCAAGAAAGTCGCCCCTTCGCTGCTGGGGGAGCCAAATAAGCAGATGAAGAGAAAAGGCTCTGGGAGTGCCAGCAGCCTCCTCCGCCAAGTCTACCAAATGAGGGGCCTTCCCTGCAAAGAGACCCTCACCCTGGCTGCAGGAGGGACTCAGAGCCAGATCCTTCCTGCAATCGCCTCCCAGGCAACCCCTCCTCTGGTGCCCAGAGCCCACCCTGGACATCCAGAAGGGGGCGGGTGGGGGTGGGGGAGGGTCAGCATCCAGCATGGGACCTCCTGACCTTCCAGGCCCTCCCTTCCCTCTGCATCTGCTCTCTCCAAATTCCCTCTCACTGTTTAGGGACCTTAGGAACCAGAAGCTTAAGTATGAAGCAACAATGAGTTTAATTGTAGCAAATGCTTTTGCTACTGCTGAAACAAATAGACACAAGCAAATGCTTGTGCCTTGATCAGGAGGAACTGCTGCATATTTAAAATGATCAGGACAGAACCAATAAAACTTATAAAACCTATGGGCCCCATTCTAAGCACACGGCATGCAGAAAGAAACTGACCTGTCTCCTGTAAGAGGGAGGACCCCCCAGAAAAACTGGAATCATCTTCTGGAGGGTGGGCCCCTTGTAGTACATGCTTCCTCTGATAGGTGAGTGTTCTAGGAACCCACCAGTATCAGTGTACCAGCTGGCAATGTTGTGAGAGGCTGCGTTCAGCTTCAGTGATTTTTTTTTTAGGGGGGTGGGGAGACTCCCAACATGTTAGCCCATTTCATGATGGGTGATTTAGGAGCAAACCGTCCACACTGCAGTGAGTGTTCAGCAGTTTTTGACCAAAAACGGCATGACCCCCCATGCCTCACCCCACCATTCACCCAATCTCACCTGGAGAGATTTTTGTTTCCCCAGATGAAAAAAGTCCTCAAAGGGAAACATTTTGCCGACATGGAAGAGATGAAACAAAAAATGGCATAAACACGGAAAGGCATCAAAACCAACACGTTCAAAAACTGTTTTGAGTGGTGAAAAAACATCTCGAAAGGAGTATTACATCAAATGGAGAGTACTTTGATGGTGACTGAAGTTTAAACATATACAAGAAGAAATACACAAGTTTATACATAAATTCTGCCCCCCCCCCCCCCTCCACTCCCCTATCTGTACAAATGGTTCTAAACCCTCTTGGCTCCCCCAGTCCCACCGCTCCCACGCGTCTGCAGCGCCCCTAGCGGCCACCCAGCCATTGCGCCTCTGCAGCACCATGGTGTCCTGCTCAGCAGTGTCCACCAGAGGGCGCTGGTGCTCCTCAGAAGAGCAGCCGCCCCTATTCCAGGATCTGTTGTAATGAGGATCCCCAAGACCAGGAATCGAACGTCCACAGCAGCTACCCTGCTTTAAGATCATATGTTTACCAGAACACGCAGCCCAGGGACTTTTTTTTTTTATACACTGAAACCATATCTTCCTGCAGCAGTGCCTCCTCCAAAATAATAATAATGTATTTGTAACGGCCCTTTGCTGGAGGGTTTTCTGCCTCCAGAACAATTTGTCTTGACTGCTCCAGGTAGGCATTACCTTTGGGCCATCTCCTAAACTATTCTGTCTCCCTCAGTACTTGCAAAAGTTTAATAATATCTTGTATTTGCATGCTTATGAGTGCTCTTCAAAAACATCTCATTTATATTTCACAAAAGGCTTCTGTTGCCGTCTCTAAAGATGAACAAGCAGGCTTGGAGAAATCATCATAGCTCTTGTTGGAAAGATGCTCAGCTAGTAAACAGCACCTGAACTTGGGCCCCATAGCCAGGCGCCTGAGTTTACCCCCTGCCTCCCCAGGTTCTCTGCTCCCCTGCTTCCTGTGCTGAAGCGGCTAGTATCAGCACTTCCTTTTTTGCCCTTCTCAGTCACGTACATCTCTGCACGCGGGTGAGAGTCCCAGCAGCTGGCTGAAGGCAGGTGTAACATCAGGCAGTGTGCCGCCCCTGCAGGTATTGGTCCGGCCCTCATCCTGCATCGCCTGTGGGGCCGCATAAGCCTGAACTGTAAGCTGCGGGGTGGGCTGACTGGTCTCTGAGGTCTCATGCAGCTCTGACATTTCTGGATGGTGACTCTTGGGACAGCAAAAGGGCCAACCCTGAAAAGAAGGTGCGATGTGAACCCTGAAGCCACTCTCAGCTCTGTCCCCTCCCTGTCCTCTCGCCTGCCTCCAGGACATCCTGCCCCGGCCCCACACTTGGTGGTTTGGTTGCGCAATGATCACTGGTGAGAACTAGGCATCTCAGGGGATCCCTCTACCACATTCCTGACGCCACCCCCATCTCTGCCATCGGCCTCTCACCACCTAGACCTCCCGCCCCACAGGCTGGGAGGACTGTCCCCAGTTACTGGGAGGAGCTCCTTGCTTCTGTTCTATTTTTCCCCAGATGCCACACCTTTGAAATCCAATAAATGAGTCTCTTGTGATGATCAGAGTGATTTTACTAAAGGAAGGGAGAAGACCGGGAATTTCTGGGAAACTTACCTAACAGCAGCCTCGCAAGGAAAACACGCATCTGTTCCGGGAAGCACCGTGTGCATTCTGCTGGCACCTGTGTGGTTTAAAGGCTGAGACCCCGCGGCTCCTAAAATTGTTGAACCCACCTCCCTGAGGTGTTGCGTTTACCTAGCGCAGGCTCAGAGGTTTTCCCAGAGCTTTGTCAGCGCTTTGTCCAAGTTGCTTTGGTTCTGCCTGTCCTCAAGGGTATCCCCTGCCCGTACCAGGCATGTCTCTCTCTTGAAACCTCAGGAGGGGACTCTGAGGCGGCTTGGAGCCTGAGTGGCCTGGGGTAGACCTGTGGCCAGGTGGGAGGAGGGGCCTGTCCTCAGGGTGTCAGGTCCTAGGCCAGCTTCCCCCAGGGACCGTGGCTGACCACATAAAAGGGGCACCCATCTCATGGGCTGAGTGTCCCCTGCCAGGCTAAGGCAGGACAGGGTGAAATGGGCGGTGCTGCGTGGCTGCCATCCCTGAGGTCCTACAGACCTGCTCTCAGCTCCTGGGGCCCAGCTGTCCTCGTCGCAGGGGCTGGGCGCTGACTTGTGAGCCTCACAGCCCTGGCCTTGGGGCAGAGAGGGGTCCTCCCAGCAGGGGCTGACACCCTGGCGAGCAGGAGAAGCCATGGCCCCGCTTCAGCTGCCCTCCTGCAGGGGCGGTGGGCGCAGCCAGCAGCACCTGACAATCTCTGCCAGCACCTTCTGCGTTTCTCCACCTCTTCGGTGCCAGGCCACGACTCAGGGTTGAGGGTAAGCTGCTGTAACAAAAGCTTTAAACACACCAGGGTTTAGATAACATTCGCTGTCTCTCAGCAAATAATCCAGAATACACAGGTGACCCAGGTCGGGGCTGTGCCCTCCTTGGCATGTGGTTGCCACGCGCAGTTCCCACCAGCGACCCAGACGACAGGACCGGGGAGTGGGGCGCACACCCAGCCCCTTCGGTGCAGCCTTGCTGGCTGGACTTGGTTTGCTGCCAGGTACCAGGGTGGGCTTCTCACTGGGGCAAGGGGACAGCAGACCCAGGGGTACCCAGCACTCGGAGGTGCGGGCTTTGTGAGGCCAGCCTCTGTCACGCACAGGGACACCTGTCTTTCTCACTGTCCCGCACGGCTGCTGAAGGTGCCAGGGGTTTCGAACCCCGCTGCGCCCAAATGGGAAGGGGCTGCGCCCGAGGAGGGGCCGCTTCCCAAAACCTCCTACCCTGTCCTTGGACACCTGCTCCCTTGCCCCCATTATGTCATTTGTCATTCGATTTCAGGTGCCTGGCTGCTTCCCAGAGGCCCCGTCCCAGGGCACCCTGAAGCCACTGCTGCCTCCAGGGTCTTCCCCAGCCGCGAGCGGGCAGAGGGTACAGAGGCCATGCTGGCCTTCGGGCCCAGCCCTCTGTACAGCCCTCCTGGCTCATGGACTGGCCTCTCGTGTCCAGAGCAGGCAGCAGAAGTCGGGTCATAGACCCAGAAACCATTAGCACAAGCCCTGTCCCAGCCCCATCCATGCCCAGTTCAAGGCTGTCCTCTGCGGCCAGCCACGGCAGTAAAAGCTTTTTAAATTATAGAGCCAAATACTTTGTTAAGAGGTAGGGTAAGGGAGGGAGGAAGAAAGGTAAACATCCATGTGCAAGAGACACATCAGTTGCCTCCCAACACCCCCAACCTGGACCTGGCCTGCCACCCAGGCATGTGCCCTGACTGGGAATCTAACCAGTGGCCTCTCAGTTCACAGAACAATGTATTGAATTCACCAAGCTACACCAGCCAGGCATAGTACCAATTACTTTTAACAGGTTGTCAGAACTTGCATCAGTTTTTACTTTTCTAGGAATTTGTTAATTTTATTTAAATTTCCTAATTTATTGACATAAAGTTGTCCATATTTTGAGCTTTGAACATTTTAACAGATTTAAGTAAAATAAAATATAAAAAATAACATATAGAAAAATCACACAAAAAGTTTTGACAAGGTTACCCACACTTACAGTAAAAGAACTCCCAGAAGTCCCTCCACATGCCATTCCCCTCACAAACTTTTTCCTGTTACCAATTTCAATGTTTATCCCATTATTGATAAAGAACATACTTTGCATTATTTCTACCCTCCTACATTTATGGAGGTTTGCTTTATGGCTTAGCATACAATCTATCCTGGAGAACATCCCATGTGCACTGGAGGTGGTCTTATTCCACTGCAGCCAGCTAAGCTGTTCACCTTGTTCAATGACTTTCCATCTACCTGCGATCAGAAGTGGAATGGTGACATCTCCAACCACTGTTGTTGCCCAATTTCTCATGTACTTTGGTGCCATTAGTGTATGTTTAGAAATGTTGAAGTTCCCTGTCAGCTGACACTGTCATTATAAAACATCTACCACCGTATCATTTTTTTGAGTCTTTTCTCTTTAAGTACAGCCACTCCTGATTTCTTGTGAATGCTGTTTGCAGAACATCTTATTCCCTCATTACTTTCAATCTATTTGTATCTTTGAATCTAAAGTGTGCCTTCTGTAGACCATATATAGTTGAATCTATCCAGTCTGATACTCTGTCACCTGACAGGATTGTTCAATCCATTCTAATTTAATGTTGTAATTTGCTGAATTAATGGCTGTGGTTTTATTTTGCTGTCTCATGTCTTTCTCGTTTCTTTATTTCTTCTTTAATGTGTTCTTTTGCTATAAGTATTTCCCAAAGTATTTGAATTTTTAGAATGGAATTTTGCTATATTTTAGGGTTTTCCCCCCCTAGCTGCTCTGGGCTTTACCATTCATGTTCTAATCAGCTCCAGATTTATACTAGGCTAATTCCATATAGAAACATAACTCATATAACTCTATTCCCATTTCCTTTTCATGATGTTATACATAAACTTCCATTAATGTTACAAACCCAACAACACAGTTATTATTATTGTACCAACTACAGTAATTTACTTCGGTTAACACAACTTTGCTTCTACCCACCTCCATATATCATTATTACCAAATACAATATACATCTATTACATTTCTTTATGCAGCCAACAATATATGTAATTTTATCCAATTGCTTTTTAAAACAAGAGGAGAAAATGCATTTACAGTGTCATGTATAATTACATAATTACCTTCGTTGGAGTGGATTCAAATTACTATCTGGTGTCACTTGCTTTTAGCCTGGATCTTCTTTGTTTAGTATCTGAGAAAAGTCTTTTATTTTACCTTCATTTTTTAAAAGACAGTTTTGCTGGACTACAATTCTTCATTGGCATATTTTTCTTTTTAATTTTATTGTTGTTGTATTATCATTGGCATATTTTTCCTTTGAGCATTTTAAGTTATTTTACCCACAGCCTTCCTACCGCCACTGTTATTGTTGGGAGGTCAACTTTTAATCTTTTTCCCTTGAAAGCAAGGAGCTATTTTTCTCTTTGGCTTTCAAGATATTCTCTTCGTCTTTGACTTCCAGCATCTTCTACTGTAATGCATCTGAGGACCTGTTTTTAATCACATTTGAGGTTCAGGGAAGTTCCTGAGACTGGGTTTAAAGGAGTATTTTCTTAAGAATTAACATTTGTTTCTGTAAAGTACCTGGAATCTCTTCTCACCTGAAACGACTTTAAAGTATTAATTTTTCTAAACACGTAGGTAGTAAGAGTCTGGTTCCAAATCTGTTTTAAGTGGCAGCATGTGGATACAAATTCTCCAGGGAGATTTTTTTTTTCTTCTGCCCACTTGTCTTTCTCTTCTTTCTGAGGAATGGCATTCACTGAGTGCATCATATTGTTTAGGTCCCAAGTTTTGGAAGAGTATCTCACTCTGATTTCACACTCACATTGGCCCTATCCTTTGTCTTCCTTTTCAAGCTTAGCCCATTCCAGCCCCAACTGGTGTAGCTTGGTAGGGCATCATCAACAAAAAGTCACTGGTTCGATTCCTGGTCAGGGCACATGCCTGGGTAATAGGCCTAGTCCCCAGCTGGGGCACATGTGAGAGGTAACCAACTGATGTTTCGCTTACACATTGATTTTCCTTTTCCTCTTTCTCCCTCCCTTCCTAAGAAAAATAATAATAATAAAGCTTAGCCCATTCCATTAGCCATTCCAGTGTTTAGGACGGAAGGATTGGCGGCAATCGTTCTAATACTTATTTGATTTCAGGCTTTTCATTCCACATCGCCTCCCCAACTAAGCCTCACTTTGAAGATTTTCAAGTCTCCAAAAATTTGAAACAATACAATAAAAACCCACCTACTTTCCACTAAAGTTTTAGTTGTTTTTCTCATTTGCACTCTCACATAAATACTTGACATACACACATTTTGCCTAATCATTTGAAAGTGACACTTCACCCTTAGACATCTCAGCATTCACCTCCTAAGAAAAAGGTCAGCCTCCTATAAGCACAAATCCATTCTTACCTAAGAAAATCACACATTCCATGTAAGAGTTCATATGAAAATTTGCACAATGTCCCTAAAATGCCTTTAATGGCTTAGTTTAAGTCAAGATCAAATCTAAGTCACATATTGCATGTTGTTTGATCTAGAATAGTTTCTCCATGTTTTATTTAAGTTACTTTAAGGATTCACACCAAGTGTCTCTATGATGTTCCACATCTATTCCACTTTTATCTAATTAATTATTCCACATAATTAAATTTAGGTCAAACATTTTTGGAGGAAAATGCTATAGGTGATCAGGTAGAAGAGCTTTGAGTATCTTTCTTACTAGCTCAGCAATATATTAAAGTAATTTTTTTTTTCAGATTTTACTTTCAGTCCTGGCTGGTGGTTCAGTAAATAGGCATCACTTGTTCAATTCCCCAGCCAGGGCACATAACCAGGTTGCAAGCCAGGTCTCCAGCCAGCTCTGTAGCTGGAGGCAGGTGAAAGGCAACCATACACTGATGTTTCTCTATCTCTCTGCCTCCCTCCCTTCCCCCCTCTAAAAATAGTGAATAAAATCTTTAAAAAACAAAAAAGAAAGAAAAGATTTTACTTTCAGAGGGATGGGAGGGAGAAAGGGAGAGAAACATTGATATAACAGAGAAACATCATTTGGCTGCCTCTCACATGCCACCAACCAGGGGCCTGGCCCACAACCCAGTCATGGGCCCTGACTGGGAATCAAACCAGCGACCTTTTGGTTCACAGGCTCAAGCTCAATCCACTGAACCACACCAGCTGGGGCCATAGGAATAGTTTTTCAAAAATGAATGTAATCCAGCAGCAGGACAGGTCCTCGCTGCTATCTATCAAAAGGAGGTGTCCTTATGTGTTGCCTTTCCAGATTTTATAAATAAAAGAATAGCGATATATTTACCACCACCTGAGGGCAGGGAATATGAAAAAGAGAAGCTTGAGACAAAACCATGCACTCACTATTGTAGCCTACCAATTCATTTTTGAGTTTATAATTCCCTAAAACTCCAGAACCTAATATGAGTGTTTGTTGGGAATCCATAAGTCTAAGGATCAATTAAATCAGTAAAAGACAAGCTAAATATGTAAGAGTTGATAGATTTTAAACTCTTGGGGCCCTATATGCAAGTCTTTTCTTATCTCATCTGTAAAAAGGGAAAAATTACATTTTTAACCTGCCCAGTTTAATGGCAACACTAGAAAGAGAAACTAGGAAACTGCTGAGAACTAACTATGGGGGAACCCTGTACTGTAAATGATCTTGTGTCCACATTAATTCCATAAGCTCGAGGTGCCTACCCTCATTTCACAAATAACCAAAGTCAAATTTAGAGTTCATACAGATTAACTGGTAAACCTGTTGAGCACTTTAAGCCAAAGGGTTCAAACCAGCCTGCCCTATGGTCAAACCCATTAAGAAATTAAGAGAGACTGTGTTTTTACTACTACACAAAATGCAGCTAGAAAGATAACAATTTAGAAGTTCCATATGTTTTATTTGCTTATTCATGGCCATAATTTACGTATAACCGAAAGAAAACCACCAAAGTCAAATTTCACTGGGCGGGGGCTGGGGGTGGGGGGTGTCAGCAGGGCGTCTACACTCAATCCTCCATCTAACCCACCACACTCTTGCTGCTGCTTTGCAACAGAACAGCTCTTCTTCAGGTCATTCGTGGCTCCCACACCACCAAGTTCAATGGCCACTTTATTTTCACTTCAGCTTTTGCTGTAACAACTTGATCTCACTGATACCTTCTTGAAACCTTTTCCTCTTCCCTTCCATTATAGCTCTTTGGCTTTTCTCCATGACTAATCCATAGCCCTTTTTTCCTTTTGCTCCTCAAATGATTGTTCTGCTATCCTGAGTAGCCCACTCTTTTGATTCCTGGGAAGTAGCATAATCTTTCCTTGTTTTAGTTCCCAACTGTTATGCTGGTGGTTCACCTGACAGTTCTTCACTGAAGGCCTACCACCTACGGAGCACATTCCGTGATGGAACAGAAGACATGATTCCTGAGGATCTTCCAGGTTCTGTCTGCAGCCCAGGGCTTTCGTAGGATCACCGGAAGCATGGACAGCTGCACTTAATTCTCCACAGGTACCTTAACCTCCATTTACCTCCAAACTGAACCCACTCCTTTCCACTCATAACCTATTCCTTTCTCCCCTCATTATTTTCATAGGTACCATACAAAATATGCCTTGGGCAACCCCATGGCCTCAATTATTGGTCTATTTCACTTAATCTAAAGATCAACTGCTGTTTTCCATTTCCACTGCCAGGCAGCTTAGCTTAGTGCTCACTGGATGCTCTCCCAGCCTACAATTGCTTCTCTATTTGCAATCTTCTCTGCAGCCCACCCTTCACAGTCAAAATGGTCTTCCAAAGAGGCAACTCTCCAAGCTCCATTCTGCTTAAAATTCTTCAGGGGTTTCTTCTGCCCCCAGGGGAAGCTCCAAACCCCTTAACATCACTGTCAAGAAACTACTTGAAAAGGACCCAAGCCCCTCAGCCCTCTAGCTCAGTATTTTCCTACTCCAACCAAACTCAACTTTTCAGGTCCTGAAATACAAACAGATTCTCTTTTATTTTTAGACTTCTGCATATTTGAGTCTCTTTTTCCCTCTCTCTGCCTGGCCCACTGTTTCATCTTTTCTGAATGAGAGAGGTGACCTTCCTGACCAACAGAGTGGGGTAGAGCTTTTCTTACCTACATGTTCCTACTCTATTCTGAGTTAATCCCTTCCCAGCTCTCACCAGTCTCATCAAGTCTCTCTCCAGTGCCTGTACAGATATTTTTAATGAATTTAAGTGATTAAGTCTCAAATCAATGAGAAAGAAAAAGAAATTCATTTGAAAACTTTTTCAATTTTCTAATTTAATAGAAATAACCAAAACAAGGTGGCTTTCAAACAAGGCTTTAAACTAATCTAATACAACTTCTACAACACATTCCAGAGCATTATAACAAGAAATATTTACAGGCAGCTAATGTATTAAATAACCATGAAAGGAAATCTTGCTTTTATTATACACCAGCAAAAAACACAGGAACGGAACAATTAGAAACTGCAACTTTTTGTAAAAAATTAAATATGATTATTTAGAGAATACAATACCACAGAAACAGCACTTTTTCTTTAAGGATCATACTGAAGAGTAGTTAACTATGTGCAAAAATAATAGCAGTTGGGGTGGCAGTTGTAGTAATAGTAATAATAATAAAAATAATGAGGGAGGGAGACCAGCTGAAATACTGGGAAGCAAGGAACTAGTAAGGCTATGAACGTAACCCTTTCGTGTGTCAGTATGTCTACATAGAAAATTAACAGGCTTTCAGATTGCACAAATCTTTTTTGATAGGCGTATAGACATCTTCCACTGATTTAAAACATAGTAAATGCCAACATTTTTCAGACCAGGAGCAGACATGCATTTCATTATTGAGAGTGAAATTTCGGCCACACTTGAAAGGGAATATTGCAGTAGCACTTAGAAAATCATTCTGTGCCTTCTCACATACAAATTTGGTGGATTTAAAAGAACAGCATTTTTAAATTTAAAAGATCACTTGCTAGAAGAGAGCTAAACTTAATTTTATACATTTTGTAGTTTATGACAAATATATCCAGATGGACTTAATTTTGTTTCTCTGATACAATAATATATATGTATATATATTTATATATATATAAAAGACCACAAAGGCAAACACAAGGAACCAAGACAGAAGAAATGCTATACATGCATTTTGACTGAGTAAAAGAAACCATTATATCCCAGAGTACATGTTGAAATCTGAAATGTCTATGTAAACTGAGGCATATAAATTTTTTTCTTAAAAAAGTACCTTCAATTTTTTACTCAAACACCTACTTTTAAAAAAATATGCAACTTTCCCCAATTTTTAAAATAAAATGCCACAATATAGTCATTAGCTCCAGCATACATTTAATTTTCTTAATTTTTAAAAGATAGACTGGGTGATATGCATACAAACTTTCTTATAAAACCACCATCCAGGAGAGGACTGTGACATGCTTAGGCCGCGGACTGAAAGCAGTGTTATTGCTTTATCAAGGTGGAGATAACTGCGAGGGAATGAAAATATCTAGGCCAGCACATGATCAAACCGTGATGCACCTCGAAAACCTTGGATCACCTTCAGCAGATTATCAAGACAGAGGGTATGAATTAAGGAACTTGACTGTTCTAATTTAGAAAGTTGGAGTGGACAGATTTTCATCAAGCTCCTCACTGATCCAATGCTGACTGGATGCAAACAAGCAGTGCTTACTTAGGAAGTGAGATTTTATCCCTTTACATGTTATATGTGAGTGGGAGGAGGTAGGGAACTTAAAAGGCCAAGGGAGAGGGAGCCACGGCATCTACTCCCATTTCTGGGCACCAAGAAACTGTCTAATAATACATGGTGAGCCACAATCCAAGGGTATAGTCAGAAGACCTAAATCTATTAACTTATTAACACTAATCACTAATAATTATATGGCAGGACACCTGCTGAGGTAATTAATAAATCTAAATTTGCACACTGTAAACCTTTTGGATCTATTTAAAACCTTCTTGGATTAGTAAAAACTGTTAACAAAAAATGACAATTAACTGACTTTAAAATTTATTTGAAATTCCCTTATATAAGAAATAGAAATCAGAAAATACCTTGTTGATTTCAAAAAGGATTAATTTCAACAGTGGAACCAATGCCTGACTACTTCTGTGTGGTCACCATTTGTTGTTTCCATATAGCGCAATACCTACAATCTAACCATTTGGAACACGCACATGCTTTACCTTTCAGATTCCTGCAGTGAGTCAGCTCAGCTAAGCACTAAAATATACAAGTTCAGGCCAGCAGAACAGACTGAGGAACACTTTGTTCTTGGTGTTCTGGTAGGAGATAGAAACTGAAATGTGGCAAAAACTTTGCAAGCTTTTAAGAAAACATTAACATCTCCAAATTTAAAATGCTACCTTTTTAATGAAGAACACAAATGCCAGAGTATCGAAACAAATGGCCTTCAGGAACTGATATTCAATGTTTGTCTTTTTAAAACATAATAGGAAACATAAGATAGCTTAAATATCAATTTAAGTTTTTATAGTTTTGAACCCTTATATTAGCACTGAACAGATCAGCTTAGGAGCAGCTCAGACCAGTTATCGGTGTGCAAGAACAAAGCTATGTGAAATCTAAAGTGAATACTTTCATTTAATATGATTGATAGCTATTAATTAATGATGGTAATTCCTTAGCAGTAGGAATTATCTTCTGTAACAGAAATGGAGCCTATTAAATGTTGACAATAAAGTGGCTTTTAAAGAACCAATCTTAAAAGGGAAAAAAACCTCATTTAACATGGAAATGTTTTTAAGGGAACACATTATCTTTTAAGGCCCCAAATATTGAGAAGTAAATTTATTTCCTTAAAATTTTGTTTCTTCTCCCACTGATAGAAACTATATATGACTTACCTAGTAACTGTGAAAGAGAAGACCAAGTATTAAATATCAGACAAAATAAAGCTATACTGCTACTTGTCACTTTCCAAAAATATGTCCTTTAGGTATATCTCCTAATAAATTGAAATCACAAATGTAGTTAAGAGGGAAATAAGCATAGACAAAAGCATTTTTAAACAATTTTCTTCCTCATAAGAAAATTCTTCTTAGGAACTTGAAATCTGAGCATTAAGCAGTTTGGGATATGTCTTTAAGTTTAATTTATAAGAAAACTGAAAGCGAAGCTGAAAGGAGGCTAGAGAATGAAATAAGTCCATAGCAGTAGCAAAATCAATACTGTTTAAATACACCACCAGAAGGCTTGAACCAGTCACACTTACCCCCAACCCATCATTTGTTAAGAAAAGAAAAACCCAAAGGAGTTTGCATAATAATTTCTTTAGAACACTTTATTTGATTCAATATGCACTAAAAAATATTTACCTCTTAGACAATTATGTCAAATAATTTTCTGAGTAATCTGTCTGAACTGTGTGTAAGATGGATTTTTTAAAAGGCAAATGATTTGCCACAAACCTGCTGACATCTGAAAATATCTAATGGAGAGCCTTCTATTTTGGTCACTTGATAGTCTAATGTGTCCATATAAAAGTAGGACTAAAATTTTAAATCCAACAAAAGAGAAGCCTGTATGTACATAGTCTAAAACATACATCTGCGATAAAAGCATCACAAACGAAGAAAAGAAAAAGGAAACAGAGCCAAGGTGGTTTATCTGCCTTGGGTACCAAAACCAGGGTGAAAAGTGGGGTTACTCCAGTAACCATTCAAGTGGGAACTGGCTCATTTTCAGGATTTACTTACAGGCTCTTCTATGTCCTTTAGGCCCTCGTTCACGCAAACGTCCCACTTGGTGGACAGATGAGTAATCTAACCCCACCGGGTTTATATCAATATTTTGATATTTTAATAATAAGCTGCTTCTGAAGATTTTCTGAGAAGTCTGTTCTCTATTAAAATAAGATAGAACCTCAAAATATGAATGTGAACATTAGAAATAGACAGCATATATTACAAATCCATTCTTGATAGGAACATTAGTAAGAATACACATTAGCTTAAAAAACAGGCTCAGCAAATGTTGCCGATCTGCCAGAAGTTTTAGTTCACTATTTACAAATAAGACAAAGTGAAATACAGAAAATTTTACACATTTGGTAGTTGACAGATTACTGTTTGCCAATAGTGGTCTATCCGAAAACTGATATGAAGGAAGACTGGATAAGAGCCAGTTGTCACCTTCTCAAATTTAAATACACAGAAAACTAGGTTAATTTTGAAACAAACATTCTGCCTTTCATGGGAATAACTGTATGATACAATGATTTGGTTGAGAAGTGCAATTCCGTGGAAGTGTTTCCTGGAAACAATTATTACAATTATATGATCTGCTACTGGAAAGTTAGCATATTTATTTCAGTAAACCATTAGTTGATTAAATGATGATCAATAGTCATGTTTTCTAGATTCCAAGTATGAACTGAAAATAAAACTACCGTTGAATTCTTTAAATCAATATAAAAACTAAGGCCCAACAGCATCAAAATGAGAAATATAAGTACGATTGAATGCACATCTGCACCGACATCAAGTATGGAATCTGAACAACTCTGATTTTAACTAGAAAACAAGCCAGTGCAAGTGTGTGTGTGTGTGTGTGTGTGTGTGTGTGTGTGTGTGGAGGGGGAGGTGTACAAGTTGTTTTAACGACTGCACTATGGCCCAAAGAAACAACTGATCAGGCAACACAACCCTTGCGTATATACTTGGATACCTAGCATCCTGCACCAGTCAATATCAAAGTTATCAACATCTGCCAATTTGAACAACCAGAACTCTTTTTAGTAACAGAAACCTTCATATCTTTTCACTTTTGCTTTTTATTTTTACTTTTAATGGTGCAGATAAGAGTTCTCTCCCCCTTTCTTGACAAGAAGGTGTTTTCTGTCCATTATTTCCATCTAATACTATATAAAAGCTATGAGATCAGCTTCTTCAAGGAGGTGCCCACTGTAGGCAGGATAGTCCGGCAACACTTAAATAAAAGTGTCTTTTCTTTCTCTTTTTTTAAACAATGGTTTTAGTTCACATCATTTTACTTTATATGTATAGGTCTGTCATCTGACTTTAGGCGTTTCCTGCGAGGTTGTATAAAATCTTCATCAGAGTCCTCGGTTACCTCACCATCATCCTCTTCCTGCTCAAACTCTGGCAAAGGTGCGAAGGTCCTGTCTGAGTAGATCTCTGTGAGTTTATCTTCGAAGTACAATGCAACTGCTTTCCCTGCCTGAGCTACTTCTGAATCAGCCTGCAAGCAAAAGATAGGAATATTCACCTATTGGTAATGCATAATCCTTCACCAAGTTTGCATGGTCTGAAAAGCTTACCTTCAAATTAATCTCTTGTGTTTCTGCATAAACTTGAACAACTCTCATCATCTAAAAAGGATACCAGAGTCAAAAAAAAAAAAGGGAAATTATAATCCTTTCTAAAGTTATAAAACTGCATAGGATTGGCGACAAAACTCAGCCATTCTAGGGAAAACAGATTATAAATGCTATGACCAAAATATAAGTGCTTTCTAAAATTCTACAGAACATGGAACCATTTTCTTTACTAAGTTCTATTACTAAAGCTACTGCAAAACCTCAATAAATTATCTCAAATTCTGAATTACTAAGGTTATTCTGAATAAAAATTGGTCTGATACATTAATCTATTTAAGAGAAATACATTTGTGAACTAACAATGGAAGAAATGTTACTTTTAAAAATCTGCCAAACTTTACACAAACCACTTAATCAGAACTCCATTTATATGAAAATTATTTCATCATAAATTATTTAACTATTACTAAAACCCATAAAATGGACCTTCTTCCTTGAAAACATTAGCTACACTTCATGAAAGCATACTTATTTAAAATAATCTAAGTGGATTAAAAAATAAGACAAAAAAACTTGGGACTGTATTAATTTCACTCTGTTCTCTGTGGCATATTGCTAATAAGGTGACAAGACTTTTCACCTAATTTTTAAAAAAATTTTTACAAAGTCACCTAGATGCTTCCAGAAGTAGCTATGAGTACATTTTACCAATTCAATATGATTTTACTAGTAGTCATATGGCACCCAAATTTCATCAGAAATAAATATGAGATTTTAGCATTAATATTTTTAATGATTTTGTGAATCTCAATTTCATTTTCTTCTCCTATATGATGAAAATTTTCCTTAACAATAGGAGACTTGACTTTTTCCAAAGATAACCAGAATTATTTCCTTGAAAGAGGTATATTATCTCATTTCGTTTCAAGGTATGGATATAAATCCTTATTTAAAAAAAAGAAAAAGAAAAAGAAAACCACACAATAAACAACAACAAAAAATACAACCAATGTTAATGAACATTGCACATTGCTGAGATCTAAAACCTCAACATTATATATTCTGGGCTATTTAAAATGTGTCACCAAAAATTAGTTTATGATTTTAAGGTTCTACATTGTATGGCTAATAATAACATCAAAAGACACCGTTACAAATGTCTTTCCTGAAGATACCCAAAATATAGACTGGAATCATTTCCTGCAAAATATCTTAACTACAGAACCTCTTTCTATACTCATATCAATCCTCAACTTGTTCAGGAAGGGATATTCAATAACATTTGTAACTTACTGTATACATACATACATATATATATATATATATATATATATGTATGTATGTATATATGTGTATATATACTTCAAGTTATACACAATAAACTTTCTTCTTTGGAGCTATGAATGAAAATTTTACTTTTCATAGAATTGAAGCAGGGAAGAAATTTTAAATCAAATTTGAAAAATAACTTGGCAGGAAAAGCAAAATCCAAACAAAACAAGCAAACAAGCAAAAACTAATAAGCCAAAACTCTATAGCTTGGAAGCTAACATACTTCATTAAACCTTTCACAGTTCTTGAAGATCAAACGGACGTCAGCCACAAAGTCATCTGGGACTTGGTAGTGTTGGGAATGTTTTTTCTGAAGCTTCTTTTTCACAGTAGATAAATCCATTGGTTTCTTTATAATTTTATAATAGTTTGGTATCTAAAAAATAAGGAAATAAATAAATATTGCTGGATAAGGATTCTCCAAAAATGCCAAACTTTAATTTGAAAATGCATAATAGCATTATTAATTTTAGGAGAAAAAAAGGTATCAATTATTGAGCCAGCTGCTTGCAAATTTAGGGTGTAGTGAATGTACTTTGAATCTTGGGCCCAATCATATCACAAATGTCAAATCATGGTCAGAATGTGTGGCAGACTCCATGTTGATGAAGGCCCCAAATTTCTGTTTTTTTAATAAGCAGATTTGTAAAGAAAGCAAACAGCAAGGATAGCTAGTCACTATTATTAAGGAGACATCTGGCTCATTATAATTTTATGATTCTTGAAGAGGCTATTTTCAAATAGGAAAGAAAAAATGGTTATAAGATGTATTATTATTAGAATGGTATATTTTAGAGAATATAACTTTATATCACAAAGTACTCTGGACATAGCAACAAAAGAATAGATTAAAATAACCACCCTCCCTAATTTTGTTATTAACCATTTAGTGATCATGTTTGAAAATTCTAGCCCCCACTTTTGGCCAATAATTTGTATCACTGGGAAATAAAAGAACATGGAAAAGCTATTTAAATATTCTGTGAAAAATAATTATTTGGAAGTTATTTTCTATTATCAAGTCCCTGAACTTAAAGACAAGAAAGCCCTGGCTGGTGTGGCTCAGTGGACTGAGCACTAGACTGAGAACCAATGGGTTGTGGTTCAGTTCCCGGTTAGGGCACATGCCTGGGTTGCAGGCCAGAGGTAACCACACATGGATGTTTCTCACCCTCTCTTTCCCCCTCCATTCTCTTCTAACAAATGAATAAATAAAATCTTTAAAAAAAAAAAAAAATACAAACAGACTTTCTAATATCACAATTAACTGTCTGCACAAAACATCTTTGTGTCTAGGCCTTTTGTACTTTACAATTCCTTTCTGAGCCCATGCAGTATACAAGTCTACTACTATTCAATATTCTATGACAGGTCTGGTATGCAATAATGTCTTCATTCGACAACTAATAGCTAACAAATAAATGTGTGTAACATACTCTCATCCCATTTACAATGCACGGAGCGCCTCTTATATTCCTTTTGCTATGTGACTTTAGAGCCTTTATTCCTTAAAAAAGTCTCCTTTAAATTATGTAAACAGCACTCACTTCCAAAATTTCCCGTCTTTTCTTAATTTTGACTTTTCATAGAAGAGGGCTTATAAGAGGGCTTATAAAGGCAAAGCCAGTGTGAAATTCAATTTTATATGTTCATTCAAATTAATACCTACACATACTGTTTTCTCCCCAATGTACAGAGGCCATGTTATACAGCTAGAATCTTAGAAATAATTTAGTCCAATACTCTCACTGTACAGTTAAAAAAGCAATGGCAAAAATTATTTAATTTTCCCAAAGTTATAAAAATGGCTAATGGCAGAAATAAGAGAAGTTGTCTCCTGACTCCTAGGTTCAAGAGTATTTCCATTATACCTGTATCCCATACATCTATCTTAAAATAAAAAGAGGACATGGGCCTGGCTGGTAGCACAGTGGATAAGGTGCCGGCCTGCAAACCCAAAGGTCGCGGGTTCGATTCCCCAACCAGGGCACATAACCAGGTTGCAAACCAGGTCTCCAGTCAGGTCTGTGGCTGGAGGCAGGTGAAACACAACCATACATTGATGTCTCTCTCCCTCTCTGCCTCTCTCCCTTCCCCTCTTTCTAAAAATAATGAAATAAAATATTTAAAAAAAAGAAAAAGAGGACATGGAAATTAAATTCAGTTAAGTTTTCATCACAGCAACATCTTTAAAAACAAACCTCAATTTTAATCTCCCACCCACTTGGCCCTACTGACATTCCTGATTAATAAGAAACACTTAAAATGTTACTACATACTATGCTAAAGTATTTTACACATCATCATATATAACCCTTGAAAGAACCCAATGAAATAGTGTTAGAAAGAAAATGTGAGCCTTGGAGAGGTCAAGGAGGTTATTTGAGAACCTTGAGTTTTAATACAAGAAGTCTAACTTTTTTACCAGGGAGATACTAAGGTGAGTAACTTACCGAAGCGGGAACTGGCTCCTGGAATTCAATACTTAATTCATGACAATAGAGGTAAAGCAGAAGACGTTCACATTTCTGGCCCCAAAAAAGAAAAGAAAACCCCTAATAAGTTCTTTTTTGACTCATAAAATATTCTTAAGAAGAACTTTATCACTATAAAGTATTGTTTTTACAACCTGACTATAAGCCACCTACATACTAGCTCTGGGACCCAACATCCACCCAAATAAAACTGCCTGGCTTCCCATTTAGTTTTGAAACTCTCTTCTGCTCTACTTTAAATGAAGACCTTTGTTCTTACTTACTACTAACTCAACTATTTATACAAATGGAAAGGAGTGAGAATAGCAGCAAATGGCATTCTGCACAACAATTTATAGATTACCTGGTAATCTATAAATTAACCCTGTTGCTATTCATTGTAATTCCGTTGGCAGAATGGACACCTGTTATTATTCCCTTTCTTGAAATGATTCCACTCAGGGTCAAAATTAAATAAAATCTATATAAGTCTTCTCAATCTGACTCTAGAATTTTTTTACACAATAAGAAATATACTGAAATGCAATGAAAACATGAAAAACATGAAAAAATGAAAACATGTACAGTTTTCATTTGTTTAAACATCTTTTAATATTAAATTTGTATACTCTCTAAACACATACTTTCTCTTTATAGATAGTGGGCAAATATTCTAAGTATATACATTGGATTAGAGCCAAACACAACCACAGAACTATGTGAAAAGATATTTTTATCTTTGACGATCAGACTATGGACCACATGAGCAGTAATCTGACTGAAGCAAGGAAAGGATTTTCGACTCTATTTTTAATATGATGAGAAGTTATTAGAGAATTTTAAGCAAAAAGTGATAGCCTTGTTTGCATTTTTAAAAAGAACACCACAAACAGTATAGAAAATGACTATAAGGAGGCAAGAGTAGAATCAGGGAGTCCAGTGAAGAGATTATTACAAGAGAGCAGATAACAAATGATGATGGCTGTCTCAGAAGGTCATGGTTAGGGGAGGTAAGAAAATGGTATTATAGTTATTCCTGATTCTTTTATTTCTCATAGATTTCTGATTTGACAACAAAGATAAATGGTGGTATCATTTAATGATGTAAAAATACCAGGAAAGAAGTACAGTTTTTCATGTTGTTATTTGCTTGTTTATTGCTTCTGTTTTTTGAAGAAGAGGATAAAAAACAAAATCAACATTTTGGTTGGAGCCTTGACTGGTGTGGCTCATTTGGCTAGGCGTCTTCCAGAAAAGTGAAAGGTCACTGGTTTGATTCCAGCAACTCCACATCGTTCTCCCTCCTTTACCCTCTAAAAAACAGATTTTGGCTGAGACATGTAAAATGTGAGAAAGCTGGGTATAAGAGTCTAAAGATGTGGGCTAGAGATAAAGATTTCAGAAGTAATCGATATACCATTAGATGGGGGCAATTAAGAACTGAAAATGGCCTTGGCTGGTAGCACAGTTGATAAGGTGCCAGCCAGCGAACCCAAAGGTTGCAGGTTCAATTTCCCAGCCAGGGCACATAACAAGGTTGCAAAATAGGTCTCCCGTCAGGTCTGTGGCTGGAGGCAGGTGAAAAGCAACCATACACTGATGCCTCTCTCCCTCTCTGCCTCTCTCCCCTCCCCTCTTTCTAAAAATAATGAAATAAAACCTTAAAAAAAAATGGCCCTGGCTGGTGTGGCTCAGTGGATTGAGTGCTGGCCTGCAAACTAAAGGGTCACAGGTTTGATTCCCAGTCAGGGAACATGCTTTGATTGTGGGCCAGCTCCCTGTGAGAGGCAAACACACATTAATGTTTCTCTCTCCCTTCCCCTCTCTATTAATGAATGAATGAGTAAATGAATGAATGAATGAATCAGCTTAACATTATATTACACTTGAAAAAATATATAACCAGACAACTACATAGTCCCTAATAACACATCCATTTGACACTTACCCTTTGGTCCACAGGGCTTAATCCCTGTGCAGTTTTCCCCTTCTTACTATGTTGCAAGTTATCACAATCATATTCGACCTCTGGTTTCCCAATATCTCTGCAAAATGTGCATATCCACTCCCCACTGAAGAGAAAACAGACAATCAGTCCACGTATTTATGACGAAGCTCACTCTATAGAGAAGCTAATCCCCTAGAGGTTAAGACTCTAATTTGTTCTCTTTCTTTTCTGTTTGTTTGCTTGTTTGTTTGGGGGGGGAAGGGGGGTATTTTTGTCAAATCTCAAAAAGTGAGGTTGTATGACAAAAAACAACACAAAACTTTTCCCAATCATTCTTCAATTGATGACCTTCTGGAAAGCAATATAAAACTGTTATCTTGGCATTCAAAAAGGGTCTTGTCATACAGTGCAAAGTTGAGGATCAGTACTTTCAACACAAGACTAATTCTCAGACCCCAGTAATTATAATGACCCCATATTCAAAGTACAGGATATGGAATTCCTCAGGTATCCTGTACGGGTCTGGCATTTATTAAACAATACATGCCAAATAAAACAATTATTTTTTTCATGGCCAGTCAAAAGCATAGAATACACACACTCCTGCAAGTGTAAGCATATGCACATATGCCCCTAATCTTTTACATCTGCTCAGTCTATAGTTTGTTTACATCAAGATTTCTACCAAACCATAAACTCCCAATGAGTCCTATTCATTCTCCCCTCCTCCCCCACCATGTATATAAACAAGTTCTAAGTCTAGAGACTATACTAATGTGTGCCAACAGTTTCAAATTCTTCCAAAGCATCTGCCTTTGAGAGAAAGCTTTCAGTAGCAAAATTCTAATGTCCCAGCAGATGTTACTATACAAAGAAAAAAATATATAAAAAGGTTTAATTTCAAAACCAAAATGCCAGTGCTTTTCTAAAAGAGAGAGAGAGAGAAAAAAAGGCAGTTACTGAATCTCTGGCAAATGACTATGCCTCCTAAGATTAGATAAGAATAACAATTTTTCAGAAAACTATTCTGGCATTGTTTCTATAGCCACCACTTTTCAAAGCCAAAAGGTTGAATTTTTCAAAAAGGGTGTTATTACTCAACTAAAATTATTGTTTCTCGGAAATCTAATAGGAGCCCTGGGCCAATGTGGCTTGGTTGGTTGGAGAATCACCTAGTATACCAAAAGGTCATGGGTTTGCTTCCTAGTCAGGGTACATGCCTAGGTTGTGGGTTCAGTCCCAGGTAGGGGTGTGTACTAGAGGCAACCGATCAATGTTCACTCACATCGACGTGTCTCTCCTTCTTTCTCCTTCCCTTCCTTCCTTTGCCCCCTCTCTTATAATAGTAAGCATGCCATTAAGGGAAGGAGGGAGGAGAGAGGAAAGAAGGAAAGGAGGGAGGAATTTAAGAGGCAATGTAAAATTTTTATTTCTAGACAGAAATGCAGCTGGCTTTTCCCAAAAACAGTGGTTTACTTTCAGTTGATAAGAATGAAGTATGGCTCTACCATTTTATGATCTCAGAAACCAACTGAGATTTTATGTGTGAACATAAAATGTTAAATGGAAAGAAGAAAAAGAGCTCTTCTAAAACAAACTCTACCACTTGTAGGTGTAGACAATTATCATTGAAAATTCATGAACTGCCCAAAGTAATCAGGTTAGTTCACTACAGAGTTACTGCTAGACCACAGGTTTTATAACCCAGCCCAACACACCTGTCCCACTGAACCTGCTGTATCTCAGCTTGCTAAAGGGTCAAATAGTCTTAGGACAATGCTCTTTTTTAATTTATTTTCTCCTCCAAATTAATTCACTTTGAAATGAGTAACTCGTAGCTATCCATTCCAAACTTAACAAATGAACGACATTCCAGCCAGATCAAAGGAAAAGTCTAAGAAATATGCATACAATGCTTCAGGCAGGCACTACCAATTAACTGCTTCCAGTGGTCAAGAGGAAGCTATTTCTAAACATTCAAGACTCTGACAGTGTTTTAACAAAGGTATTTTCTTTAAAATGCCTCTGAGAGCTTTCAAATATTATAAAAGTTTCAGTAATATGCAATAGTTACCATAAACCTAAATAGTATTCGTAAATAAAACCGTAATTATAGACCCTATTAAAATTAATGGCAACAGATTTTTTAAAATTCAGCTTTAGGAAGAAACCTACTTTCTCCAATGCCCCAGACTCGTCCCTTAAAATTCAGTTTTATTTGTTACATTAAGTTTGAACTGAAGGCCAGGAAATCATCTATTTTTTATCACTAATGCTCCACTTAGATCTTGGACATTTTATCATTCAGCTATAAGCTTCTCTAGAAGGTAACACCAGAAGAGTAATAAATAGGCCCACGTTTTACAGAAATACTATGTATGCACTGGTTAAGAAGCCCTGAATAGCTTTCTGGGGTTGGGTTGTTTTTTAGTTTATGAAGATTAAAAAATAAAAAATAAAAAAATCAGTTCTTTCACCAATACCTTGGAAAGCTAAGAAGTGTTGGAACATGACAAGTTAGATGAAAGACCTTTGGACATTTCTCACAGCATAAGAGATCCCCTCCGTTTTGGCAGACAGCACACCAGTCTTCGTTTGGGTCATCGTCCTTGCCGTTACCATCTCCTCCCATTCGTGCCGACCTGTGCATCAGGCTTCGAATCGAGGACTTTCCATTAACGAGGCTGCTGAGCCCTGACTGTTTGCAGCTTTCATTCGCATCTGTAGGCTCAGTTTTCACATGGTTTTCCAGGCCCGGTAATGCATCCAACTCACTCTCTAGATGCAGGTTGGTTGAGAGAGGTGGTGTCAAACTACTCTCAGGACTGCTCAGCTAAAACAGAAAAAAGACAAATTCTTAAAGAATCATTTACTCATACTGTTTGCAGAGAGTGTGTGTGAGCGTGTGTGTTTCTAAAACTTATGTTAACATTTATGTAGATATACTGACTTAATTTTAGAAATTGCATTAGTTACATTAAGAAACGACATTAGCCCTGGCTGGTAGCACAGTGGACAAGGCACCGACCTGCGATCCCAAAGGTCGCTGGTTCAATTCCCCAGCCAGGGCACATAACCAGGTTGCAAGTCAGATCTCCAGCCAGGTCTGTGGCTGGAAGCAGGTGAAAGACAACCAAACATTGATGTTTCGCTCCCTCTCTGCCTCTCTCCCATCCCCTCTCTCTGGAAATAATAAATAAAATCTTAAAAAAAAAAAAGAAAAGAAATGACGTTAAGCCCTGGCTGGTGGCTCAGTGGGTAAGGTGCTGGCCTGCAAACCCAAAGGTCGCTGGTTCGAGTCCCAGCCAGGGCACATAACCAGGTTGCAATCCAGGGCTTCAGCCAGGTCCGTGGCTGGAGGAAGGTGAAAAGCAACCATACATTGATGTTTCTCTTCCTCTCTGTCTCTCTCCCTTCCCCCCTCTCTAAAAATAATAAAGTCTTTTTAAATGAATGAATTAATTATTTGAATAAATTATATTAATCCCCAAATTATTTAGGCATGTTAATTTAGGATTTTGGGGGAGCAGTCTCTTGTAATACTGGTTCACGCAAATAGCACGTAATTTGATTTAACAGTTAAGCACACAGATTCGGACATAGGGTTATACTTTTCCTACACATAGTTGGCTTTGGTACGTTATTTTTCATACAAAAGTCTGTTGCATAGCTTTTCAGAAGCATTCTGAAATAGCCTTCTGCTCACTTTGCATTTACAAATATAGTTAGATAACAATGTAAAAAACAATCTTTTACCCTGTTTTGGGGATACTTTCCAAACTAAGTTCTGGATGATGAGATGATACTCTCCAAAACCAAGGCTAAAGGTGCTGCTTTCTAAATCTACATATACTGCATTCAATACACAGGAGCTCGAGCTGAAATTTCTATGCGCCAACCACACAGAAAATGAGGCTAAAGCCTGGGCAGGAAGAAAAACCAAGATCAAAATATCAAAACAAAGAGGGATCTATGCCTTCTATCACCCTGTATTATAAATTCTATAATGTTCCACCTAAGAACTCTAAAATGGTTAACAATCCGTAAGCCAAAGGCAATCTTCCCATCACAAAATTATCTATTAAGCTTTCTTTATGTCAGCAGTCTTAATTCTGAACTTACAGGTTCAGAAAAATAGCCAAGGACCATTTGTGACCTAAGACTCAATGGGACTATTGAGATGATTAATAAATTCAGAGTAAGACAGAACCTGATTTAGAATCATGGCAAAAATACTGACCAATTACAAACTAAAAGATAACTTGAAATGAGTCCATAATGTGGTGAGTCTTTTCTGATTAGAAAGAGATATTAGGTTAGTATCAGGTATAAAAAGTCCAACATAAGTAAATGTTCCCAGACACACTGTTCCGTCTAACACACTCAGAGACTGAAGCCTCCCTGATGGGCCCAGTGGGACTTTACCATGCAGGCACTCCTCCTGCCGTCCTCTGTCTTCTCTTGTTTCACAGCTCCTGAAAAGCTACAAATTTCATCTTCAGTTCCAGGTTCTTGCTTGACCTTCACTGGATCAGACTTGAAACTAAGACTTGTCTTCTCAGCAGTTCTTCCTGATGACCCACAGCTAATAAAAAATAGCAAAAGCCACATATGTTTGATTATGTGGTGTTTATAAAAGTAACAATCATTAATATGAAAACAATTTATTAATTTTAAGATGATAAGGAAACTTCATGATGTTAAGAGGGCTTATCGTATAGCCCTTAAGCTTCCAATTCTTAAAAATGTGGCTCAAACTTTCAAAAGGCCTTACAAACACACATCATGGTCTGAGGTACTTACTAAAATCATGTAAGAAGTCTAGCAAACAATCATTTCCCCAGGCTAACAGAGAATGTTGGTGATCGCTTCTCTCTATAAAAGTAGATTCAGTTCTTCTCTACCCCAAATATATGAAGAAAATAACATCAAGAGTAGTTCATAAAGCATCCTCGAAGGAACTGTTACTTTCATTTTTTAGGGTGGGAGATCAGGAAACAAAGATAACAAATAGTAAACAACCCAGAAAGTTCTTATTTGAAATCAATGTAATGATACATGACTAATTATTTCTATGTATCTTGACCATGACACAAAACCACTGGCAAGACAAGTGAATAATTAGTTAAGAGTGTATTACTTCTAAGAATGAAGCTTTTCCCACTCAACTTTTACTTTTCTTGTAAAATACTGATCATTAACTTAAAGTATAATTAAAAAGTCACCAAGTGTTTAAAAGGACCAGTCATCAAAATGCATGTGCACAGCCTTGGCTGGTGAGGCTCAGTGGGTTGAGTGCCAGCCTGCAAACCGAAAGGTCACTGGTTCAATTCCCAGTCAGGGCACATGCTGAGTTGTAGGCCAGGTTCCCAGTTAGGGGTGTGCGAAAGACAATCAGTTGATGTTTCTCTCCCTTTCTCCCTCCCTCTAAAAGTAAGTAATAAATCTTTTTTAAAAAATGCTTGAGCAAACTTACAAAAATTTCATATAGCATAAATCTTTTGTGTTATACTAAATTATTTATACTGAAGACTTTAGAAATTGGTCAACACTATTGTATTTTATCTTAAAACATTCTCCCCCACCCACCCCTATTTCTTAGTGCTGTCCACCAAAAAGGCATATGAAACAGTGAGTAATTCAGTATTACTGAGTACCCCTAGTACCTAGAAGACTGTCTCCAAGCACCATTTCCTCACTAACATGGCCAATTTCTTAGGGAAATGGCTGATTCCAGGTCTGAGGTAGAAATGTACAAGGTGAACCTGTAACATCATTTCACAACAAGAAATGAGGAAGCTTTCAGGCACATTTGGGTTTATAGCAAAACAACTAAAGGGGACAATTTTTAAAAGCTCTGACAGGCCAAAGGTAGAAAACTTTAACCACCAATAAAAATAACATCTATAATGGTTGAAAGCATATAAAATATGTTTAAATGTAAGTTGATAACGTTAAAAATTATAAAACTCACTGGCCACTGTTGGAGGATACTGGGAAATCAACTCACTATTGTAAAAATAGGTAAAAAAGAGAAAGGATCAATTCACTCGGCTATTCCAATAACCAAATACTTGATGACAAAGTGTCTCTTTACAGAAACAGTTTAAAATAATAAACATAGCCCTGGCTGGTGGCTCAGTGGATAAGGTGCCGGGCTGCGAACCCAGCCGGCTTGCGAACCCAAAAGTCGCAGGTTTGATTCCCCGGCCAGGGCACATAATGAGGTTGCAAACCAGGTCTCAAACCAGGTCTCCAGCCAGGTCCATAGCTGGAGGCGGGTGAAAAAGGCAACCATACATTGATTTCTGTCTCTCTCTCTCTCTCTCTCTCTGCCTCTCTCCCTTCCTCACTCTCTAAAAATAATAAATAAAATATTTTAAAATAAAAATAAAATAATAAACAAAGAAGGAATAAATAAATCCAATAATTTAAACATATTTTTCAACCAGTTATAAAAGAGACAATGAACATTAATGGTTGTTATTACAAAACAAATAAAAACCAACCAGTCATCATGTGCCCCTCAATGGAAGTACACACCCCAACCAATGAAGTCTTTTCCCCTCCCCTTTCACCCAAATCAAACACAATGAATCTAATCAAGCCTCCTGATCTAAATAGTAATATAGAGAAAAAACACCAGGCAAGTGTATTCAAATGACAAAATGGAGGAAACACTATAGGAGAAACAATATATCTCCTCAGATAACCCTGATTATAACTTGATAGCAATGTAGAAAGTTTATCTGAATCTCATTCAAAGAAACCTTTTGTTTAAAAAGGCATTTATGGGAAAAATTGGGAAATGTGAACATTAACTGGATCTCTACTGATATTAAAGAACTATGTTCAATTCTAAGTGTGATAATAGTTCTGTGGCAATAAACTCTTAAAATCCTTGTATTTTAAGTAATATATTCTAAAGTAGTCACAAGTAAAATAAGATATCTGAGATTCATTTCAAAATAATACAGACCGAGAGAGAATGAGTGGGGGTATAAAAGAACTAAAGAGTGGCCATAATTGTTGAGCTGGGTAGTAAGTATGTAATAGTTCACTGTAATAGTCTACTTTTTAAAATAACGTATTTAAAATGTTTCTTAAAAGAGAAAGATATAGTTATTAACAATGTAATACTCACCTGCCTCGACTGCCAGTGCTGGAGGTACTAGGGGGTCTCACAGGCGTGTGAGAATTGGATAAACCTGCAAATAAGTTAAAGTGAGTAACAATTCAGGTAAGAATATTCAGAATTCTGCCTACCAGTTACAGAATTAAAGATGGTTATGATGCAATTTATTCCTTCTTAGAAATCAGACATAGGCTTAGCTGCAATGTAAGTCATGTCATTTGCATTGGTCAGCAGACCTCACCCACCTTTTCTCATCTGAGCACCATTCTCAGAATTCTCCTCACAGCAACACTATCCAAGCAATGAAAACAAAGCAGGTAAGAGAAAGCTATTTGCTGTGTTGCCCCGAGTCATCTGATAAATATACCACTTAGATTCCTATTCTTTATTATAGAAGTCCTAGAATAATTATATTAAACCTGAAAAATTATGTGTTTCAAAAAATGTATTTACGATGCATCTCATGCAAAACCCACAATGAAATTTGAACTATTCTTACTCTAGAAATAACAAGTTAGTCTGTTTTAGTAAGAAAAAAATAATAGCTAATTTATACCAGAAAAATATATTCCATGATTACTCTGCATTGTCAATTCATGGGGAGTTGCTTCAATCATTCACTCATGGTAAGGTCAATAAAACTGGAATTTTGGAAGAGAGCTGCATCTCATGGACTTAATCACATCTTAACAGTTTCCAATAAATTTGAGATTTGTTTTAAAATTACAACTTGAAAACTCACTTGCCTTTCCTTAACATTTTTTAAAACAAATTTTCCACTTTTCATTATTTTATGAAGTGTTTTAAACTTGGGTTGAAATCAAAGAACTCTTCAATTGATAACCTGTATCATAAAGTATAAGACACAAGAAGCAAATACATCTACAAATCCAGCAAGGAACATTAATAGAGCTACACTAGTATTCCGAACAGTGTACACTACAGATACAAATATTTACCTCGTCAGTTAGCTAAAGATTGCCAACAGTATTTGATGAAAAAATAATTAGAGCAATCAGGGCAGAAAATGTGTGTCAACTTGGCTAGAACATAGTACCCAGTTGTTTGATCAAACACCAGTCTAAATGCAGTTATGTCTGTATTTTTTAGATGTGATTAACACCTAATCAGTAGATTTTGAGTAAAAAAGATCAACCTCCGTAAAATGCAGGAGCCTCACCCAATTAGTTGAACATTTTAATAGGAAAAGACTGCGATTACCAGAGAAAGAAAGAATTTTTGCCTCTAGACTCAAGATTGCAACATCAACTCTTCTCTGGGCCCCCAGCCTGGCAACCTGATCTGCAAATTTTGGGATTGCCAGCTGTAACAATCCCATGATCTTATTCCTTAAAATCGGTCCCTCCCTCTCCCTAAATATGTGTGTGCACACACGCACATACACATTTCCTATTGATTCTGTTTTTCTGAAGGACCCTAACTAATATATAAACTTAGATACCTTTTGTAAAAGAAATGAGGCAGTATCTCAGCTGGTTTTACCTGATGATCCTGGAGACAGGGCAGAGGGACCTGGAGAGGGATTCATGGTACTTGTAGGCTGTGGGGGTAGATGACTGCCTGAGATGTATCTACTTAGTAGATTATCTAAACTACTTGAACCAGCATCTTCCAACTAAAGGGGGGGAAAAAGAGAGAGAGAGATAATTTGCTTTGATTAAAGATGTTATTAATTTATTAGGATAATCACTTATGCTCAGTTTTCTAATAAGCAAATTATCCTACATTTAATCAGCTTAACTGCTGCTTCCTTAGGCACCACATAGTATCAAGTTTCTGTGAATAAAGATATAATAATAATATTCAACAAATACCCAGAAGACCAGGGCAAAACCCAATAATCCACTAAATTCTTTATCGTCTACTAGGAACACAGCTCTGACACACTTTGACATGTTTGCCTTTTCTCAAAGTTGATGCAAAACCCTGTTTTTCCATCATCCTTGTCTGGTCTTCCTCTCTTTACTTCAATATCCAAAGATCTCCCAGAATTATTCACCTAAACAGAAATTTAATGTCAATATCTAACTTCAATGCTTTGAGTTGTGTTTATGTTCAACACAATGCCCTTGGCCTGAGACCTAAGATCCCTTATTACACAAAAAGGGAGAGTCAACAGGCTATAGGCTAAAGCCAGAGGACCTAGCACTGACACTAACCTGATTTCCAACTGAACATCAGTTTCCAACCTTTAAAGCATTCACCTACACTGAGAACTATGATGATGAAATGAGAAAACATTTATGTAAGAAATAGTAAACAGATACTATTTAATTATGAAAATAACTTTAAGTCATATAAGAGATGGTCAAATTATTCTCAAAAACTGCTAATTTTCTTGCTTACTGATCTGCTTATATCTCCACTTGCCCCTTTTAATCTTTTGTCCCATTGGAGGCAAGATCACTTTTTTTTTTTTTTAAGATTTTATTTATTATTTTTTTTAAGAGAGAGGGGAAGGGAAAGAGGCAGGTAGGGAGAGACACATCAATGTATGGTTTGCCTTTCACCTGCCTCCAGCCACAGACCTGGCTGGAGACCTGGCTTGCAACCTAGTTATGTGCCCTTGCTGGAGAATTGAACAAACGACCTTTGGGTTCACAGACTGGCACCTTGTCTAACGTGCCACCAGCCGGGCAAGATCACTTTTTGCTGAACACGTACATTTACTACTTGCTCTCCTTCCCTCCCAATGGTCACGCTGATTTTCATGGCTGTAAAAACAGGGAAACAGGTCATCAAAGCAGAAACTCTAAAAGAAACTATAAATATATATACCACAGTAGAATTGGATTGACAGAAAAATGGACAGAATAAAGGAGTTCAAAACACATCATAGGCAAGGGACTCTCCTAAAAAGTAAATAGGTTCTATATCCATTTATAATAAAAACTACTGACAAAATGGGTAGAGAGGGAACATACCATGATATAAGAAAGGCCACCAATTACAAGTCCACAGGTAACATCATACTTTTAACATGAAAAGCTGCTCTTCCTTTAAGATACAGAAAAAAAAGTATGGGCTGGTGGCACAGTGGATAAGGTGCCAGTCTGTGAATCAAAGGGTTGCTGGTTCGATTCCCCAGCCAAGGCACATTAATGAAGTTGCAAGCCACGTCTCCAGCCAGGTCCGTAGCTGGAGACAGGTGAAAGGCAACCATACACTGATGTCTCTCCCCTTTCTGCCTCTCTCCCTTCCTCTCTCTCTGTGGAAAATAAATAAGTAAATAAATAAGACTTTCTTAAAAAAAAAAAAAGATACAGAAAAAAGACAAGGATGTTCACTCTTAGCACTTTCATTCAACATAGTCTTGGAAGACCAAGCCAGACAATTAGGAAAGGAGAAGAAACAAAAGGCATCCAATTTGGAAAGGAAGAAATAAAACTGTCCATATTTGCAGATGGCATGATGTTATTTTATAGAAAATCCTAAAGATTCCACAAAAAAACTTAGAATAAATGAATTTTGTGAAGTTGCAGTACACAAAATCAATAAGGATAAAAGCAACTAATCCTAAAATTTATATGGAACCCCAAAAGAGTCAAATAAATATTGAGAAAGTATCAAACTATACTATAAAGCTACAATAATGAAAATAGTATGGTACTGGTATAACAGATACAGATCAATGGAATAGAATAGAGGACCCAGAAATAAATCCTTGTATATATGGTCAATTAATCAACAACAAAGGAAGCAAGGGTTTACAATGGGGTAAAGACAGTCTCTTCAACAACTAGTACTGGGAAACCCAAACAGATATAGGCAGAAAAATATAAAATAAGACCCCTTTCTTATACCTTTAAAAAAAAAAACCCTCAAAATGGCTTAAAGACTTAAATGTTAAGACCCCAAACCATAAAATTTCTAGAAGAGAACATAGGCAGTAAATTCTTTGATACCATTTGTAACAGTATCTTTTTGGATATGTCTCCTTGGGCTAAAACAAAAAAAGAAAAAAGAAACAAATGGGACTACATCAAATTAAAAAGGTTTTCCACAGTAAAGGAAACCATCAATAAAACAAAAAGGCAACCTACTGACTGAAAGAAGGTATTTGCAAATGATACATCCTATAAGAGGTTAATATCCAAAATACATAAGGAACTCATGCAACTTAATATTTTTAAAAAATCTATTTGAAAAATGGTCAGAGGACCTGAATAAACATTTTTCTTAAAAGGATACACATAACACCAACAGACATGTGAGAAAAATGTTTAATGTCACTAATCACCAGAGAAATGCAAATTAAAAACACAATGAAGGTGCTGGCCTGCGAACCCAAAGGTCTCAGGTTCGATTCCCCAGCCAGGGCACATAACAAGGTTGCAAACCAGGTCTCCAGTCAAGTCTGTGGCTGGAGGCAGGTGAAAAGCAACCATACATTGATGTCTCTCTGCCTCTCTCCCTTCCCCTCTTTCTAAAAATAATGAAATAAAATCTTTAAGAAAAAAAAATCACAATGAACTATCAATCACCTCACACATTTATTAACAATAAATCAATAAATAACAAGTGCTGGCAGGAAAAGGTAACCCTCCTACACTTTTGGTAGGATTGTAAACTGGTGTAGCCACTATGAAAAATACCATGGAGATTCCCTCCAAATTAAAAGTAGAGGAACAATACAATCCAGCAATTCCACTTCTGGGTATTTATTTCAAGGAAACAAAAAATCAAATTTGAAAGACGTGCACCCCTATATTCATTGCAGCATTATTAGTAATAGGCAAGATATGGAAGCAACCCAGATGTCCATCAACACATGAATGGATAAAGAAGTGGTACACATATACAATGCAAATATTCAACGAAAAACAATGAGGTCTTCCAGCCAAGATGGAGGCATAGGTAGGCACACTTTATCTCCTTGCACAACCACAAAAAGGAATTATAACTAAATCTCAAAATAAGTAATACCCAGAACTGTCAGGTTCTGGCAAGAACTGGCAAGAAGTATTCAAAGTGATGAAAAGCAAGGACCTACAACAAAGATTACTCTATCCAGCAAAGCTAGCATTTAGAATGGAAGAGAAGATAAAGTACCTCCCAGACAAGTTAAACCTAAAGGAGTTCATCATCCCAAGCCATTGTTTCATGAAATGTTAAACGAATTTATTTAAGGAAAAGATGATTAAAATTATGAACGTTAAAAGGCAACAGCCCTGGCTGGGGTGGCTCAGTGGACTGAGCACCAGCCTGTGGACTAAAAGGTTGCCAGCGTGATTTCCAGTCAGGGCACTGCCTGGGTTGCAGGCCAGGTCCCCAAAGTGGGGGTGTGAGAAATGTAACTGATAGCTGTTTCTCTCGCACATCATGTCTTTCTACCTTTCTGCTTCCTTTCCCGTCTCTCTAAAAATAAGTATTTTTAAAAAAATAAAAATTAAAAGGCAACAAATTCACCAAGTTATCCACAACTGAATCTAAACAAACTATGCAAGCAACAACCAGAACAAGAACAGAATCATTTGGAAGGGTAGCAGCTGGGAGGAAAAAAAGGTACAGGGATTAAGAAACACAATTGGTAGGTACAAAACAGATAGTGGGGTGTTAAGAGTAGTATATAGGAAATGTAGAAGCCAAAGAACTTACATGCACGACCCATGGACTTGAACTAAGGGAAGGGTCTGCTAGAGGGAAGGAGGGTAGCAGGTAGAGGGGTGTGAAGGGGGAGAAATTGGGACAACTGTAATAACATAATTGATAAAATATACTTTAATGCCCTGGCTGGTGGCACAGTAGAAAAGGTGCCGGCCTGTGAACCCAAAGGTTGCTGGTTCAATTCCCCAGCCAGGGCACATAACCAGGTTGCAAGCCAGGTCTCCAGTCAGGTCTGTGGCTGGAGGCAGGTGAAAGGCAACCATACATTGATGTCTCTCTTCCTCTATGCCTCTCTCCCTTCTCCTCTCTCTAAAAATAATAAATAAAATCTTTAAGGGAATAAAATATATATATATACTTTAAAATAATGAAATTTTGCCATTTTCTAACTACAGGGATCAACCTAGAGGGTACTGGGCTAAGTGAAATGAGTCAGATATAAAGGACATATACTGTATAATCTCACCTATATTTGGAATCTGAAAACAAAGCAAAATAAAAACAAACTTGTAAGACACAGAGAAGAGGTGTGGGAGGGCAAAATGAGTGAAAAGGAGTTAAAAGGTATGAAGTTCCAGTTATAAAATAAAGAACTCATGGGGAGGTAATATTATAGCATAGTGACTATAGTTAATAATACTCAAATAATACTATACTTGAGAGTTACTAGAAAAGTAAATCTTCAAAGTTCTCATCATAAGAAAAAAAAAAAACCTTTTGTAACAATGTGTGGTAACTGATGACAGCTAGACTTATTGTGGTGATCATTTCAAAATATATACAAAGATCAAACCACTAATGCTATATACATCTGAAATACATAATGTTCGATGTCAATTACACCTTGATTTTTTAAAAAGTAAATAAGCCTTACTCATTAATGAAGTATTTATCATTAAACATTTCAAAGAACCTCATGTCAGAGACATAAAGAGCTGGAGGTGAGAGTATGCTAGAGGCTAACAAGAGGAACAATTAAGATATAACAGGAGTTGTGCCTGCCCAACGGTCAGCTATTGGCCATGGATTTATTTACTTATAAGCTGCAATGCTGTTGTACTAATATAAGCCACAGATGGAAGTTGGACCTCATCTTACCTAACCATAAGATTCAAAACAAGCATGGAAGTCCCATGTTACCTACCTCTGCCCCCACTCTTTAATACTCTCCAGCCTGCCATTTGTATCTCTGCAAGAGACAACCCTAAGGCTACAGGAGATTAGGAAGAGGCAAATGAAAAGTCCCAGGGCTTCCCTGAGACTACTGTATCTCCAACAGAGAAATGCTAGCAGAAGCATTCAACTCCAGGTTTCATTAGACATGAATAAAGTCACCTTAAACTTAGAAATCTAACTAGAAAACAATTCATTTACTAATTCAATGTTTTTTGAGTGTCTTGAATAACTGTATAGAACGTGTATAATATAATTTCTAAGAATTAAATGGGAAAATGAAAAAGACAATCAATCCATTAAAGAAATACAAATAATCAATGAACCTAACAAAAGATAACCAACCATGCAAATAAAGTGTAAACAAAATCGATGCCATTTTTATCTATCATGCTGACAAAGATAGAATACTGATTAATTTAGCCAATGCTGGAATCATAGTACAAACACAAGTATTCTGTATTTAAATTTGCATGTGAATATCAGAAAGTTTTCCCAAGTCTCAAAATACCTAATATAGTATCCAAATAAAGTTACTAATATGCCAAATACAAAAAATTGTCTACAAAAATATAAAATAAATCATTAGAATACTACATCTGCTGATCATAATCTGAACAGAAGCTACTAACTCATTTATATACTCAAAAAGTATTCACAGCCCTGGCTGGTGGTGCAGTGGATAAGGAGCTGGTCTGTGAACCCAAAGGTCGCTGGTTTGATCCCCAGCCAGGGCACATAACCAGGTTGCAAGTCAGGTCTCCAGCCAGGTCCGTAGCTGGAGGCAGGTAAAAGGCAACCATACATCGATGTCTCTCTCCCTCTCTGCCTCTCTCCCTTCACCTCTCTCTGAAAGTAATTAAAAAAAAAAAAAATCTTTAAAAAAGGCCAAAAGGCCCTGGCTGGTAGCACAGTGGGTAAAGGCGCCAGTCTACGAACCCAAAGGTCGCAGGTTCGATTCCCCAGCCAGGGCACATAACAAGGTTGCAAACCAGGTCCTCAGTCAGATCTGTGGCTGGAGTCAGGTGAAAGTCAACCAGACATCGATGTCTCTCTCCCTCTCTGCCTCTCTCCTTTCCCCTCCTTCTAGAAATAATGAAATAAAATCTTTTAAAAAAAAAAGTATTCAGGTTCATTACATATTCCCTCAAAGCTAGAATTACAAACATGTATTATCACTATGCAGTAGAGCAAAATAATAATTCAGCCCTGGCTGCTAGCACAGTGGATAAGGTGCCGGCCTGCAAACCCGAAGGTCGCAGGTTCGATTCCCCAGCCAGGGCACATAACAAGGTTGCAAACCAGGTCTCCAGTCAGGTCTGTGGCTGGAGGCAGGTGAAAAGCAACCATACATTGATGATTCTCTCCCTCTCTGTCTCTCTTCCTTTCCCTCCTTCTGGAAATAATGAAATAAAATCTTTTAAAAAATAAAATAAATAAAATAATAATAATTTAGATTGAGATAATTCTATTTAAATCAAATTCTACTCCATACGGGGTGGCCATAATGATCATTATTAAAATACGTCAACAAATATCCAAAATTGTCTTTTTGGTTTTTGCCTGTTTGTGTTACATAGTTAATGCTACCTTATCTCTTCCTGTATAGCTTCCCCCAGGTTTCCTTTCACTATACCATGGAAACTACACAACAGGAGAAAAAGCAATTTTTAGGAGATAATAGGTTTGCTTTCCTTTTTATTTTTGGTTCATATGGTTATTTCTTACTGCATTTGTCCTTTTGTGATAACACCTCTTAACTCCTTTAAAAAATTAGTGACAATAACAAATGTTTGCAACAATATGAAGAAAGAAATCCTTATACACCGCTGCTGGGAATGTAAAATGCTGCAGCCACTGTGGAAAACAGTCTGGAAGTTCCTCACAAAAACATAAAACATACAACATGACCCCGAATTTCCATCCCTAGAAATTCAGCATAGAGAATAGCCTGTGTTCAAGTGTTCAAAGCAGCATTCTTTCTAACAGCCAAAATGTGTAGACCCAAATATCCATCCATCAACTGATAAATGGATGAACAAATGTGGTACATCCATACAATAGAATATTCTGTCATAAAAAAGAATTAAGTACAATGTATGCTACAATATGGATGGACCTGGAAAACAGATGCTAGGCACAAAAGACCACATGTTGTATAATGCCAGTCATATAAAATGTCCAGAATAGGCAAATCCATAAAAACAGAAAGGGAGTTAGTGGATTACAGGGGTGGACAGAGAGGGAAATGGAAAATGGCTACTAATAGTTTTTTGGGATGATGAAATGTTCTGGGATTAGACGATGGTGAATATACTAAAGACCAATGAATTGGGCATTTCAAAAGGTTAGATTTTATGACATGTGAATTATATATCAATTTTTTAAAGTATATGATACTTGAATAAATCACTAACTAAAAATAAAGTTAACATGTATGCAAAGAAAAAACAGTTCATCAGAGAAGGCATGGATTCTATTCTACATACTTAAAAAAATTAAACATGGGAGGGTACATATTCCTGAACTTCTTGTCTTGATAACATAGCTCTTCTGGGCAAGATGACAAGGAAAGTGTAATATGAGCCTACGCCTGTTAGGAGGTCCAACTTATCAAGGACTTGGCCCATCTATACCTCCACCATCTGGTCTGTGTGAAGAAAGAAATGAACCAAGGGCCAGAGTGACCCTACAAATTATGTTAAGTTTGACATTACAACCTTCCTTCTCCCTTTGAAAGTTTAAGAGCTAAAACAAGTCTTGCTTATCTTTTATTAAAGTTAATGCCCAGAACCCTGGCTGGTGGCACAGTGGATAAGGCGCCAGCCTGCAAACCCAAACGTCGCTGGTTCAATTCCCATTCAGGGCATATAATCAGGTTGCAAGCCAGGTTTCCAGCCAGGTCCATAGCAAAGGCAGGTGAAAGGCAACCATACATTGATGTCTCACTTCCTCTCTGCCTCTCTCCCTTCCCTCTAAAAATAATAAATAAAATTTTTTAAAAATAATAAAGTTAACGCCCAAAGACTGGCGTACAGTAAGCTCTTAGTAAAATGGGAATGACTCCTTAAACACTGTACATACCTCTCTCTGAGCGCCTAAAGCCTCTCAATACTAATACCTTTCCAGGCCTCCAATCCAAATCTACCAACCTGCTATCTCCAGCAGGGAAAGAACTGGACTGGCAATCAGGAGTTAAGCTTTCTAGTAAAACTTTTCCATTTACAGAGTGACTCTGAAAAAGTCACTAACCTCTCATTCATAAGGCAGAGATACTATACATCACATGAAATGATTTCAAGAATTAGATTGGGTCTGTGAAAGTTGTTTGTAAATTATAACTTATAATTTAGCAATTTTATTTTTTTATAGACATATTCAAAAATTTTACATTTATATAGTCCAGAACACTCAGCACAATGCAACTACAATTCTTAGCCAATAAAGATCTCTCCTAACATCAGGAAAGTGATCTGATTAAAAGAATTTACAATGAATTGGTGGTTTTGAAACAACAGTGGAATTATAGAAACATCATTTAAAACTAGCTCTTAGAAAGCCATTAAACATATTAAGCTATTAAGTAGCACCTATGGACAGTTAGGGCCATAGTGCCTTAGCAGTTTCGCTGCTCCTTGCTCCCATGGCAACTCATGAAAAGATGACTCAGTATAATTTTCAAAAGTTATATTTACATTTAAAAATATATCCCTGGTGTGGCTCAGAGGACTGAGTGCCGGTCTACAAACCAAAAGGTTGCTGGTTCAATTCCTAGTCAGGGCACATTCCTGAGTTGTGGGCCAGGTCCCCAGCTAGGGGTGTGCAAGAAGCAACAGATTGATGTATCTCAATCTATAAAAATATAAGCCCTGCTGGCTTAGTGGATAGGCGCTGGCCTGCGAACCCAAAGGTCACTGGTTCAATTCCCAGCCAGGGCACATAACCAGGTTGCAAGCCAGGTCTCCAGCCAGGTCTGTAGCTGGAGGGAGGTGAAAGGCAACCGTACATTGATGTTTCTCTCTCTTTCTTCCTCCCTCCCCCTACCCTTCTCTCTGAAAAATAATAAATCAGATCTTAAAAAAAAAAGATCTATAAAAATATAAAATGCTTTTGAATCAAATGAATTAATGAAATTTCAGAAAGCACTAAAAGATTTTTCTTCAGTAAAATGTTACAGGTGGAAAGTATAGGACACCTCAGAGGCCCTTCAGGTTCCATCTTCTCCCCACCACTACCTCCTCTCAGTATACACCCAATGCATCTGATATACAGACTTCCAACCCCTTCCTCAGTCCAACCTGTTTGCACAATAAACCTAAAAGCAACTGACAAAAATTTGATCACATTTTGGTTCTCAGTCTCCCTTCTTGATCCAAACCACACAAGGAGGGCATCATTTAACATAAGGTTTACCTACTGACAGGTGATAGACAAGCAGTTTACATCTTATTACTTAAAAATATTGAGGAATACTAGTTTTAGTACATGTAACTTCTAAAAACTCAGTCCCGGGCTGGTGGCATAATGGATAAAGCCCTGGCCTGTGAATCCAAAGGTCACTGGTTCGATTCCCAGCCAGGGCACATAACCAGATTGCAAGCCAGGTCTCCAGCCAGGTCCTTAGCTGGAGGCAGGTGAAGGGCAACCATACATTGATGTCTCTCTCCCTCTCTGCCTCTCTTCCTACCCCTCTCTCTGGAAATAATAAATAAAATCTAATTTTAAAAAATTCAAATATATTCCCTGGAAATTTCAAAAAAGAAGTTTTGGCTAAATTTAAAACTACACCCAGAAAAATATACTCAAATTCCCTAATTGACATGAGGTTTTTAATCTTTCATTCAACTTAAAGACAAACCTGTATGGGTGGAATATCTGGTAGCGATGGAAGGTTTTCTGGATTTGTAACTGAGGGAATTAGCTCTATTGCTGTAACAGATGGGCTGGTAGGACCTCGGTTTGCACTTGCCATGGTAGCTGTAGTGGGGCTGGTCGGATTGATTGTGTTGTGGGCCGACACAACAGGAAAGGGTCCAGCATGCCCTGGATTTGAGTGCTGTTAGGAAACAAGATGGTATCATTACTTAATTAGCCAATATAATCCTAATATGAATATACCTTGAAAACAATTTTTAATTTGGGAAGGATGTACAGTGTCTGATAACCTATGGTTGAGAAACAAAGAAGCCCTCTCAAACTTACATAGGAAAAAAATTGTATTCTAATTTAGCCTCTTCATTTTTCTGTAGTATTTAGGAAACAGACTTTGCAAGAATTTTCAACCTGTCAGCCTGGTAATATGATCTTATTCAGAACAAAGACGCATGTAAACAGATGATCTGGAAGCCCCCAAGTTTTCATACAGCATACCAGAAAAACCACTGTTCTATCTACAGTCCTCTTTGACTCTTTTGTCTGTTTAAAAATAAACAAACAATAAACCTACAAACAGAAATGTGACATCAATTCCTGACTCTAATACAGTGTGACATAATTTCAGTAATTTAGAAATATAGCTAAATAATGAATAAAAATAAGTATCTGTCACATTGCGAGGGCCATTATGATGATGATTTAAGATTACACAAAGGAAAATCTTTGGGAAATAAATTACTATACAGGTATAAATCACTTGAAATATCAAAACTTTAAATTCTAACATTCAGGGATTTCTGCATGGGCCCTAAATTATAAAGGCAATGTTCTTAGTGGTTGATTAGTCAGATTCTGTAGCTTCTATACACTTCCAAAGGCTGTACCTGGCCTCCTAGTAATACCTGAAGGCTTTCCATGTACTAAGGGGTACATGGGTATGTGAACACTTCTAAGTATATTAATGCCCAGATCCTTAACCTTCATATGTACTTTTTTCTAAAGAAAACCAAATTTACCTAAGAATGTGCTGTGGTCTGTAAGTTCTTTTTTCACTACTTCTTTCACAATTACCCTTTGCCACAAAAAATTGCAAACCTCTGACCCATTCCTAATCTTATCTAGCACAATGTCCCAGGGTAAGAGAGGATGGAGGGAGGAGGAAGATGAAGAGAAGCAAAGTTAAAATAAAACTGTTGGTCAAATGCCTAGCCCCAAAATCTGTGCAACTAATCTTTAATTGGTTTCTGACATTTGATGAGCAACAAAAATTATGATAAAGACCTGAAAAGCTGTCAACTGATATTTTAAAGTTTTCATAGCTCATTTTGAGACTAAGCTTTGATAACCTAGAAAATGTCCACATAATTGAGAAAAATTATTTTAATTTCCCTGACATATATTTTTGTGCACAAGTTTCCCAAGCATCACATAAAAACAGAAAACACAGAAAATAAACTAGTAACAAAAATTGATGTTGAATTCTGGCTTACCTAACAATAAATAACAGGCATACAAATGTATATAACTTCAAAGATAAGGGGGAAAGGCTCCATTTAACTCATAAAGAAATGCAGAACTACTAGAATTTTACTTTTGTTTTTAAATTTTACTTTGTTGTTGTTGTATTAAATTCATCCCATTTTTCCCCCTCTGCTCTCCCTTTCCCCACCTTTCCCATTCCCCTCCCATAGTCAACCCCACATGTTGTCATACAAGCTAGTTCCTTGACTAAACTGTTCCCCTTCAAATTTCTTTTTAATGTTTCCTAATATTCTTCAAGCATGTAAATATATATGTTGTTCAAACAATTATATAGGAATTATTGTAATAAAATGTGGTCCAAAGATATTCTTAAAAGTTTAATAATAGTTAACTATTACAAAGTTAATAATAGTTGAATACTATCACCAGAAATTTAAGAATTTTTAAATTAAAAGACATTTTTCCCACAGAAAAATTCCAAAAGACTGGTTTATAACTATCAAACATAATTACGATGAAATGGTATAGAGGAAGTAATAGAAAAAGACAGTCAAATCCCAGGAAGTAAGGAACCGTAAAATGTTGACTTTCAAAGGAGTTTGCACCCTGGCCAATGTGGCTCAGTTGTTGAGAGGGTCGTCCTATAAAATGAAAGGTTGCAGGTTCAGTTCTCAGTCGCAGGTTACAGGTTTAGTCCCCAGTCAGGGCACATGCGGAAGGCAATTAACTGATGTTCTTTCTCACATCAATGTTTATCTCCCTCCCTTCCCTTCTCCTTAAATATCAATGAGCATGTCCTCCGGTGAGGAATTTTTAAATAAGAGAATGTTTGCCATGGTATTTGGGACTCCAGCGGATTCATTTACTAGAATAAAATAGTTTTAGCCCTGGCTGATATGGCTCAGTTGGAACATCATCCCAGAATCAAAAAGTTCTGGGTTCAATTTCAGTCAGGGCACATACCTAGGTTTCAAGTTGGATCCCCAGTTGGGGTTCATACAGAAAGCAACCAAATTGTTTCCTTCCTTCTTTCTTTCCTTCCTTCCTCCCTCCCTTCCCTTTCTTCCTTTCTCGTTCTCTTTCTCTCCCCTCTTCCTCTTTTTCTAAAAGTAATGAAAAAATATCCTCAGATGGTGATAAAATAAACACTTTTTTAAAATGTAAGAGTTTAACTTTATGTCAGTATTTATGGTATGCCAGAAACAAACTATGTCCTTTGCAACTATTTACACTTAAACTTACAATGAAAATTTTAAATATCAATCTTCAAATATGAGGGCAAATATTTTTCAACAGCCTTTCCAGAAATACTTGGGCCAAAAAGTTGAAGGCCCATTACTTTAAGACAGTATTTATCAACTTGAGTACACAGACTGATCTGAAAGGATGAGTTTACACATTTCTGAGTACCCCTCCCAGAATGTCTGATTTGGTAGGTATGGCTCAGAAGCTATTTCTGACAAGTCCTCCAAGTCATTCTGATGATCTTTAACGAAACATCACTCTGTTAAAAAAAGAACTGCATTATTTTGTAACTAGAAATCCTATTAAAAGTAGTTTCATTTTAAAATCATGTCTACCCTGACCAGTGTGGCCCAGACAGCTGGGCATTGTTCTGCAAACCAAAGGGTCACCAGTTTGATTCCTGGTCAGAGCACATGTCTGGGTTGTGGGTTTAGTTCCTGGTTAAGGCACTTACGAGAAGCAACTGATTCATGTTTCTTTCTCGAACTGATATTCCTTCAAATCTCTCTCTCCCTCCTTCCCTTGCCCCCTCTCTAAAAATAAATATCTTTAAAAATCGTGCCTCCTACATATTCTACAATGCTGTTCAGGCAAAGATTAGAAAACAGGTTTCTAAATACATTTACTTTTAAGGATAGGCGTACCTATATCATGAAAAGAACAATAATAAGTAGAAGCAAAAATAAATAAAATTAATTATAGCACAGTTTTGTTTTCAAAGTCCTTTTTATGTACTAGGTTCAAAATGTCACCTTAAAAGAGCAAAGAAACAATTTCAGGAAACAAAGGTTCTAATCTTGATGTTACATTATACTTGTGATTGTGGGTAAATAACAAGTTCCTGTGTTATTTAATTCTGTAAAATGAATTGGTTGGACTAGATCAGGGGTTCTAAACCAACAGTGTATAGAAGCTCTTAAAATTAAAATTAAATACAAAATACTGTATCTATGTGGTTTTCTGAAACAAGTAGATCAATGACCCTACCCACCTCCCCACAAGGGATTAAAAAAAAAAAAAAAAAAATGGTGTCTTTTAGTTTTAAAATTATATGATTCTTACAAATGTAACTCTAGGCATACTTGTCTTTGGAGGTGTGGCTGCATCATGGAATACTGAGGGCCGCTGTGCCTAGGTATCCCTGATATTCGGGCAGCATTCTGAGCCAATCTCATCTGGTGGGCTTGGAAAGATCCACAGTTCATGTTGTTTCTTTGCATTGCTTGCACACTGATCAGTCTAGGAGGCTACAAAGGGTAGAAATTGTATTTACATGAAATGCTTTTTTGTAATTTATATTTCAATCATAAAATGTTAGTAAAAATAATTCAGTCAAGATACATAGAACATAAAGGGAAAAACGTAAGTCATTCTCCTCACCTCTAGTCCCAAGCCCCTTCCCTCAGTGTACGTATGTGTTTAAAGCATTAACTTTCCCAACCCTGGGTTAACAGGTCTGATTTGGATAAGGGAGGAGAGGGTAGGAGAGGTACAGGGATGGGGAATGATTTCAACAAATGCCTAACAAATATATCAGAAATTGGGCAAAAATAAGCTGGATCTTTGGCCCAAAACCACATGTGCAAATAACAAAACCTCTGGTATGAAAGAACAAAAACGTGCACTAGTGAGTTAATTTTGTTTCTGAGCTTGCTGGCTGTCCTTCCTCACATTTCCCCAACATCCCTGCAATACCCAGAACAAATATTTCAACTCTGACCTTTGAGCTCTTTCCTAAGTCACTTTGAAATGTATAATACACCTACAGAGGACAGAGTGCAGTCCTGAAGTCTTCACAATTTGTATCAGTAATGTAGTGACATAATACCGACCTGTTGTTGTAACATCTGTGGGGCTGCTTGCCGTGGGTGCTGCTGGGTTGCGGCAGTTGTTGTTGGTACAGGAGCGGGTGGCTGCTGCATCCTCATCTGTTGCAACTGCTGATGCTTCTGTGCATACACTTGCTGTTGCATGTGCTGGAGCCGAAGCTGTGCTAAGTTAATCTGTCCAGGGGTTTTACTAATGTGGTTTGTCCCTGGAGGAACTTGCCCAACTACAACATTTGGAGTATACCCAGGAGCTGGTTTACTCTCTATTACTAGGTTACCTGAAGGATTTAAAAAATAAGAATGATTTACATATAAACGAATAAATCATTTACTTTGTGGATTAGTCTCTATATTTTCCTCTTTCTTCTGAAAACTCTCAGAACTCAAAACTTCCAACAGTACAGTAGAGTTGGGAACTAGGTTTAAAGATGATAAAGATCAGAAACCTAATAGTCCAAAGCCAAATAATTGACTTTTGATTATTCAGAATATATTAGCTACATAAATGTACAGAAAATTAGAGCTAAAAGAGATGTTATTAGAAGAGACCCATCTAGTCCATTTAAATCAATTCTCCTTTGACAAGATTCAAGAATACTCAAGATTACTATTGCTGATTCCATTTCATCTGTCTTTGAATTGCCAAATGTACAGGGCAGAGCACTACATGACTACAAAATTGTCTTCTGTGGAAATATTGTCCTCCTGTGGAACTATGTACTTAGGAATGATAATTTTCCTTACTTCTCACAGAGCCCACTGCTTTCTAAAAAGAGAAGGCAAATTTGAGGAAGGTTTGATACAAAGTTGGCAAACCTTTCCTATAACATGCCAGATATTTTAAGCTTTATAAGAACTGCTGTATATTCTTTTTTATTTGTTTTTACAACCCTTTAAATGTAAAAAAGAAACTTAGCTACCATGCCACACAGAAAGTTTGCTGACTCCTAAGCCAAGGCTACAGCCAAATTTCAACATATACAGATTACTTTTTTAGAAAATGCCATCCACTTCCACTTTACAGCTTCCAATGGTAAGGATCTGACTACTTTAAAAGTGAGTTTATTCAATCTGTACAGAACTCTAGTTGTTGGAAAAGTTTTTAGGGTTCTGCCTTATTTTGAACTGAGCTATTGTTCTGTTGCTCTGTAAATTTCACCTATGGTCCTTGGGTCCACACTGTGGAGTAAAAAAAGCAAAGTTCCTTTCTTTTCCATGTGGAAAGAGCTACTCTTTCTTATCTTTCAAACATTCCTCAGAACACGACTTTCAGACACACCAGCATCCTGGATGTCCTCCTCTAGAGGACAATTTGGTACAATTAACATCCAAACCTCTAAACATCTAACAAATTCTTCCAGAGAATGAAGACCCATTTGCTAAGTTTTCAGTATGAATAGTCAACATCAATTTAAAAGATGTGGGGAAATGTTTAGAATGATACACATTTTTTAAAACTATACAGGAGACTTTTAACATTCTTAAATGATGTAACGAACATAATTCGAGTTTCCAAAGAAAAACATAATTTCCAGTAAGTTTATATGTTAGAGTGAAGTTAAAAATACTTTCAGTATCTAAAACCTGCTTTTATGCTTTCTCCTCCTAATTCAGTGTTCCAACTTATATTCATAAAACTAATTATTTCTCACCTAAATTGACTACATTCTTTGCCCAGAAGGTGGGATCACAATGGAAACGTATTGCTCCATTAGCAGCAGGGACAGGATCACAACGAGCTTTCAAAATATGGCGCAATTGAAAAGTAATCTTAAAGGGAAAAAATTCACATTAGTCTTAAAATTAAGTATCACTTGAAAAAACATACAAGATAAAGACATAAAAGCTCATGTAGCCCCACAGTGCCAGTCTCAAAAGAGACAGTATCAGTATTTAAAACACTATTTATACTAGCAATCAAATGCATGTGCTTGAATTTCTACCATTCTGTTGACAGTATCTTCAAAATGGAATACTGTGTGGTTCCACTTTTATGAAAATTCTAGAAGACAGAAATCAGACTAATAGTTGCCTAGGGCCAGGGGTAGAGGGGAATAAGGAAACTTGTGTGGGTGATGGAGATTTTCTATATCTTGATGTGGTGGTGAATACATTTGCCAAAATTCAAAATCTATACTTTAAACAGGTGCAGCTCACTAAATGTATAATAAAGTTGAGTGAAAAATAAAGATCCTATGTGCCTCACCAGCCGCTTGCTGTACAGTAGGGCTGTGCTGCTGCCACTTGCAATTGCCCAGTTTGTGAAGTTCATAACATGCTTCACCTGCCGGGACAGGCCAGTGATGTCATTCTGCTGCTGTATTAACTTCATTTGTCTTTCTTTTGTAACAGTCTGAAACAGAACAAGAGGTTCACCAAAGAATTCCATATGGAAAAAAAAAAAATTAAGTCACAATTTCTATTAAAAATAAACACAATACCTACATTTCTTTCCTTTCCTTTTTTTTTTTTTTTTTTTTTTTTAAAGAATTTATTTTATTATTTTCAGAAAGAGGGGAAGAGAGAGAGGCAGAGAGGGAGAGAGACATCAATGTATGGTTGCTTTTCACCTTCCTCCAGCCACAGACCTGACTGGAGACCTGGCTTGCAACCTAGTTATGTTGCCCTGGCTGGGGAATCGAACCTGCGACCTTTGGGTTCACAGGCCGGCGCCTTATCCACTGTGCTACCAGCCAGGGCTATTTTTTTTTTTTTTTTTTAAGATTTTATTCATTATTTTTAGAGAGAAGGGCAGGGAGGGAGGAAGAAAGGGAGAGAAACATCAATGTATGGTTGCCTTTCACCTGCCTCCAGCTAAGGACCTGGCTGGAGACCTGGCTTGCATGCTGGTTATGTGTCCTGACTGGGAATTGAACCAGCAACCTTTGGGTTTGCAGGCCAGCACCTATCCATTGAGCCACCAGCCAGGGTCCTACATTTCTTTTTTAAAAATTGGAATGACACAAACAGAAGCTAAAAATGGGTAAGCTCCACGTTATTCAATGAGCCAATATTCAAAGGGAAAGTCACTCACAAGAATGGGATTAAAACTTAGTTCTCTAGGCTAAAAAGGACATTCCATATAGAGAAATTAAGGTTACCTATACTATCTTTTTTCTTTCAAAAGATGAAACGTCTTTGTTAAAGATAATGTCTATCAAGCCAATCCAGCAATTTACAACCAGTGTGCTGCAAAAATTTTTAAAGTATGCAATACCTAACTGTTACTCAGAGACCTGACCTCTTTTCCCTTTGATTATCAAATTAAAAAATGACAACATGCCCTGGTCAGTGTGTGGCTCAGCTGGCTAGAGCACTGTCTCATAAACAGAAAGGCTGCAGGTCTGATTCTTGGTCAGGACACATGCATAAAAATTGAGGGTTCAGTTCCCACTTAAGGTACGTAGGAGATGCAACCGACAGATGCTTCTCTCTCATATCAACATTTCTCTCCCTTTTTGTCTCCTTCCCTTCCATTCACTCTAAAATCAGTAAGCATGTTCTTGGGTCAGGATAAAAAAATGTTTTAAATAATTTTAAGTGACAACAGCTAATACTGTAATGGCTGTCCAGTATGAATGATTCAAAATTATACCTACTTTTTGTCACATCGGCAAAAGATGTATTTTTCTGATGTGCTATAGAATTTTAGTAATTAATGTTTTATGTGTATCATGAGACAAAAAAGGTTGAAAACTGCTGGGCTAATCCATAATGTTATATAATTTAACTTACTACACTTCTCAGACGGAAGAAAATTTTCCGTTACCAGTGTCCCTTCCTGGCATGGCATGAAGTTGATGTTCAAATCTCTTCTTTTAAATAACTCAGACAAAATGAGAAGGATGAATTCCAGAGTTCTAAGAGCAGAGGTTTGGATAACTTTTGATCTGACAGAAGTTCATCAAGAACAAGCGAGTAAGTGAGGGTTGAAGGAAAAATTAATGTGGAAGAAATGCTACCAAGAAAAATAAACCGCCTTTTTGGGGAATAAAACTCCTAGAAAAGGATAGGTGATGTACTATATACTTGACATTCAGCATACCAAACAACCTGTCTACTTCATTATTAACCATTTTTCATTCAACCTGGTTTAGTGGACATTTCTTTTTTCCCTAAGGAAACGAGTTTCTCAATTTTATAATGTAAATTAATGAATAACAGTATCCAGCTGACAGAAGTTTGACAACTTCGCTAGAAATCATCCCTCCTGGAAAACTTAGGAAAATCTCCATTTTACAAAGTTTTAGAACACATTACACCAGAAAACATCTATTATTTAAATTATCAACATGTTAAGGAGTATGTGGCAGGTTTACTATTAGGTATTTATGTATATGTTAGCATTAAGAAGCATCTTTTAATTTCAAAGTTCTTGAAATTAAAAACATTATTTCAAACCTCTAGTTAAAATGTATTTACATACAGTAAGTCAAAAGGTATCAAAAATAGTTGCATACTCTCTATTAACAGGGTCCATTTGAAAACAAAATTCTATCATGTTTAAATGCCACTAGCTGGATATATAGGAGGAAAAGAAAAGCCACCTTGAGCAGTATGTGTTAGAGCACTTTTTTACCTCAATGAAAAAGGTGGAAGTTTAGAAATAACACTATGCTGACCTAAGTTCTTTAATTTATATGTACTTGTGTCTAATATTATTCCAGTGTTCAAGGAAATGGAACAGAAAAAAAATCTCCTACAGATAATTTGAGGTTAATAATGAAGTAAAGTAATCAAATACTCACATAGTTTAAACTGTTATTATTCAATGGTGCAGAAAAATATAACCCCATATCATTTAAGCCTACCCAAGAGCACAAAATTTTGATAACCAATCAACTGTAATCAGCAGAGATGAATCTTTGATTAAAATCTGGGTTTCCAGGTTGCAAGCCACGTCTCCAGTCAGGTCTGTGGCTGGAGGCAGGTGAAATGCAACCATACATTGATGTCTCTTTCCCTCTCTGCCTCTCTCCCTTCCCCTCTTTCTAAAAATAATGAAATAAAATCTTTAAAAAATAATAAATAAATAAATAAATAAAAAAATAAAAATAAATTCTGGGTTTCAAATTGGCCAGATTCACATCTAGAAATTTACATCTACATATTAATCTCAAATATGCAAAACAAAGACCTAATATGACAAAACAATCAGTAAATTTAAAGTTTACAAACTTGAAACTATTTTTACAAAACAATGGAATATTTTTAAAATAAAGTGAAACATGCAATTGACTCAAGCAGACTCCACATATACATTCATATGTATGAAAAGTTAAACTGGGAATTTAGGGTTGGGGGAGCAATGTGATGGGTCAGCCTTTCCTACATTTACATCACGTTTTAGGAATAATTCTTTCATTCTTAAGAGGACAACACTCTTTTCCAATACAGCTAAAATCAGTGGTAGTAAATTGTAGGAAAAAAATAACTAACTTGAAAAAAAGGTCTATTTTCCAACAGCTTATGAAAAAAATTTTTTTAGTTCATTTCTGTATCCCCCACATCAATCTAAAAGTTTTCAATAAACATTAATCAACATCTCAAGAGCAACGGAAGCAGTTTTTGTTTGATTTTGGCTTTGAACCATACCTCTAGCTGCTGTAAGAGAGATTTTCCTTTCTTATTAATTTCATTGATAAGGGTGAAAATGGCCACTTTAATTTCCTGTTCTACTCGTTTGTTAGTCTCATTTACTTCTTTTATCCTGAATAAGAGAAATGTATCATTAGGTTGTCAATTTATTTCTAAATCATCAACTATGACAGAAATTCATCCAACTGGGCATTTAACCAAGTAATTAAAATTAAATCTTTGTCAAAATGTGTAACTTATGTTTCAGTAGACCTAACCACTCAATTTGGTCCAAACAAATTACGTATATAGATAAAGAATGGATTAAATATTCAGCCAATGTATTAATCCAGGTGGTAATCTCCTTTAGTTTCTATGACAAATATACTAATATCTGAAATCAACAAGTACTGGTTAATATTAATTCTGGCACTCTGGTTCTAATTCATCTTAATGCTTTTCAAGAACAATGTTGCAACTAATAATTATCTCTTCAAATAGTGGGAAGATTAGATGCATTCATTTTCATTTATAACTGAACCACTTCAAATATGGATTCTAATATACCACTTCTTTTCACAGACCTTTTCAAAATGGCTTCTTATTGTGTACAGTAAAGGGCATAAAACATTTCCAATTCATTCTTTTAAAATAGTTGTTAGATGTCCCAGAAATGGATATAAGTTTCCACTGCAGTTAGAAAAGTTTTGCTGTAAGTATGAAACAGCTGATATCCTGCTATTTACAAAATAGAAAAGGGGAAATCCCACCAACATAAATAAATAAAATTAAACAACCATAAGAAGGAAGGAATCCTTCAAATTTTATACACTGTTTCTGTACAAATTATATATAACCCATACTCTCAACCCCTAAATAGACCTTAATTTACCAAAATCAAATTTGAGTAACTTTAATATACTCAATCATAATAACATAGTTTTCCCTCCTTCGTGTATCGGTGCTTGTTTAGAAACTTATTTTAAAATTTTATTCAACTCTGTCCTTAAAAATCAATAGAAAACTTTTTTTTTTTTTTTTTTAATGAGAATTCTGATTACTAGTAAGATATGTGGGGCTCAAAATGATTTGCCAAAGATTAAAATCATTAAGCATGTTGTAAGCAGAGATTAGTTAGCCACAGTTAGACTCTCACTGGATTTAAATATTGTGAAGGAAAAAAAAGACTGTACATTAAAAAATGAAGATGTTATTTAAAAAATGTGTCCAAAAAGGGAATTACCATTAGAGAATTTAATACTTTTTAAAAAGATTTCTATAGATGAAAACATCAATCTTCCCAATTCTTTGCAATCTTATAAAACAAACTTTTTGTTTTACTTCTCTACATAAACTCAGGAATGTATAAATAATATATGTACAAAAATATAAAATATGTGCTAAAATATAGACACAAATATGAGACTGCCAAGTGACTTATCTATCCTTTCTCTGAAAAAGGGTTCCATCTGTAACTTATGTCTCTGAATATCCAAAACATCTTGACGTAACCATGAGCTAATCATACCTGCAACTTCTTAGGATGAAAATTCTACCTTATTGTTCAATAGAAAACGTACTATTTTCTAACATGTAGTATACCATTCATTTACCTACTTAATAGTTCTTGAGTATCTACTATGCCATTTTAAATAATAACAAATTAATTTTAATATTCTAAAAATACCTTAAATCCTATTATTTGTGACTCTGAAGAACATGATCAATTGTATTCATACCTCCAGGAATACACAAGTTTTAATTATGCCAGCTTTTAGTGTTTGTCTTCCTACATTAAAAGTCCTCATTTTGTTAATATATTCACTTTTGGAAGCTACTTCCATTTGCCTTATCAATAAATTTAGTTTATTTAGAAATAAACCAAAATAGAATTTTTTAATACTGATGGTGTAAAAACAGCAAGTTAACATATGAGAGTTTACTATATGCCACAAACTGTGCTATATATTCACCTTATAATACTACTAAGAAATAGTATTTTTAATGCTTATTTTACAAATAAGATAAAATTTGATCATCACTCTTCATATTCTCTCTCCTCTATTGTGTCAATAGTTCAGTTAAAATTTTATAATCCAACTCTATATATGAATTTCATTTTTCACATTTAACTAAAACTTAACCAAGGTTAGAGTCTTATTAAATTATAAAACAGTCAAAGATGAATCCACCCTAAAAGACTATTAAACTCAAAATTATACCATTTACCCCTGCCCAAAAATATTTTAATATACTTAATACGAAAGAAAAATTTAAACTGGACCCACTTTGTTTAATAATCCTTAAAGTGAAACGTCAGTTTTATGGCAACACACTTACCTATTCTGCACCTGAGTGGCTGCAAAATGAACGTAATTCTTCTTTTCAAGAAGCTTAGCCAGTAGATTCTCAATTGCACCTTTCTGGTTTTGAAAAGCTTCTTCCAAAAACTGGTACCTTAAAAACAAACAAAAACTATACTTAAAAATGGGAAATCTATGTTAAAATTCTGGGAGTGAAGAATTGCTGCATGGGTAATTCTTGAAACCTTACTTAAATGATCAATCAACATTTTATGCTGGCCACATATACCTTATGTCAATATTAACTTTTAACTACCAATCCCCTGCCATCTGACCCAATCCTGAAAAGCCATTGTAAGACTAAAAAATTACTCAAAAACTGTTCAAGTGCTGGATCTTTTCATTAGAATTTCGATTCAGGATTAAATATTTTTAATCCTGAAAATCAATGACATCAGTTTTATTGTAACTGTCAACTTGAGTGATGGATATTAAGATTTTCTAATAATAGTGAAAATTAAGATTTGAAAGAAAGGACTATAGTTCGTTCGTTAGTTAGTAGGAAGGTAGAATAAAGTTTTTTGCTAATTTAATTTCCTTTGTGTAAACTGTTCATGAAGTCAACAAATATTTTGGGGGCTAGGAATATATGGATAAAAAATTCATTATTATTCATATGCTAGTAATAAATCAGCACAAATATAACATGGTAGCTAGCACCCTGATAAGAGCTGTGATGGAGGTACATGAGGTCTGTCCAGAAAAGGCCTAGCCATTGTCAATATAACATGAACTGTTTTTGCCACATCAATGTAACCTGGCAGCCAAGGAGAATGGACTGGAATGTGCATATGTGAACAATGACTTCACTATACTAGTCGGTGGGGGAGGTACATGCCACTGAGTGAACATGTGTACCATGTGGCCATCACAGTCAGAATGACAGAGGAGAGCAAGGAATTTGCATCCTCTGCAGAAACTATGCAGAGGATTCAGGAGCTGCAGCTGTGGCAACTGGCAGCTTCATCACCATGCCTGCTCCTGCGTCATGTCTCCTGCAGGTTTTTTGGTGAAACATTAAACCATCCAGGTGGTTCAGCCCCGCTAATGGCCCATATTTGGTGCCCTTTGACTTCTGGCTTTCCTCAAAACTAAAATCACCTTTGAAAGGGAAGAGATGTCAGAAGGTCTATGAGATTTAAGAAAATATGACAGGTAGCTGATGGCAACTGGAACTGTGTAAGGCCCCAAGGTACCTACTTTGAAGAGAACTAAGGTGTCCCTGGCCTACGTACAATGTTTCTTGTATCTTCTTCAATAAATATCTGTTTTTCATAGTACATGGCTGGATACTTTCTGGACAGACCTCCTATCTAGTCTGCAATAAAAACACAGTGCTTTATTCTGTCTCGATACCAAGAAAAGCTTCACAGAGAAGTCACATCAGAGGCAATTGAAGAACTACAATTGATTCTATGTAGCCAAAGAAAACCATGCAAAGGTCAGAATATGAGACAATAATTAGTACACTTGAGAACCAGACTGTGAAGGGCTGAGGACAACCATACTAATTTTTGGATTTTTATTTTCTTGGTAATGGGAAACCCCTGAAGAAGTCTAACCAAGATGTAATAAAGAGACACAAGGGGAGCAGCTTAGACAAGAACCTAGTATAAAGGAACCATGGACATGGACAACAGGTGGGATTGACTTTGGGGGGAATGGGTGGGTGGGTGGGGGGACAGAGGGGAGCAAAAAGGGGATGGATGTAATACAACAACAATAAAATTAAAAAAAAAAAAAAAAGAGACACACATTCTAGGACAATCACCAGACAAAAATATAAAAGACAGACCTGGAGAGAAGGGAAGACCAACTAGAAATCTAAGATGGTAGCTCTGATGAGATTGCAATGTATGAAACTAGTTGGTATAGCTAAACAAACAAGCCTGAAAAACAAATTTCGTCAGAGATTAAGCACCTTTGGTGATTTGGGAGTTCACATGGATTCGGTTAGTTAAGATTCATAGTATAACCTAAAAATTGAATGCCTAGCTAAGGCAGAGTCCAAAAAAGGTGGAGAGGGTGGGGGTCATTGGAGCTAAGGGATTCAAGGTACTGACAAAGTTGTAATTGTCTATATGGACACTGAAATCACTACAGGGAGGAAACTGAGATAAAGAGGAAGACTATCAGCATTTATGCATTTGGTCTTCAGTGAAAGTCTCAGTGAAGGTAAATGCAAAAGGAAAGACTATATAGTTGTAAACAAAAGAAAGTTTGCTTAGTGGTGGGGTTCAAGAAGTAAAGGAGGAATGAAAAGCAGTGTAACATCAAAGCACAGAGCAATATGGGAATCAATGTTACAGAGAACATCTGGCAAATGAGCTTTTATTTTGTATAGTAATTTTTTATTGCAGCAAAATATACCTTAAAATTTTACCATTTTACAATGTTAAGGCAAATATTTTAAAGCAATAAAACAAACAAACACACAAAAATCCTGTCTATAATGTAAAGTCTAGTCTGTATCAGATATTCATTAAAGAGGGCAAAAGTATGTGGGTATCTTAATTTACAGAACTTTAAAAAAAAGAGGTTCTACTGTTAGCAAGGTGACCCAAAGACTGTTCCTTCATTGAAGAACATTTATTTTTTTACCATAATTTCTCTTTGTCCAAAATAAAATTCTGTGTTGTTAAATCTGTACAAAGAAGGAATATGAGATTAGCATGCTAATCCTTTTGACTTAAGTTGTATGTTGTGTGGAAGAAAGATCTTCTGATGCAGTTTCACTTTGTCAGCACAAAAAAGGAAAGCACGGGATAGAAAGGTCAACTAGAACCATAATTCACAAAAATTTAATTGAGAAGTTTAATCTTGTACAAATTCATTCCTCTTCTCACCTCAAAATAAATGTTTGAGAATCTTCTTTCTAGATTTATCGTTATAGGAGCCTGCCTCTTTAGTGCAGTAGGTAGCGCTAACAGAAATACCTTTGTTGCACTCATGTGAACAAGTAGTAAGGAAACACATTATGGATACACCTAGGTGAAAGTATGTGTCATCCCCTCCCCTTATATAGGAATATACAGCTGAGCTGGATTTAAAAATGAGTAAGAGCTTTCTTAGGTAAACAAACTTGGGAGAAAGGTGCTTCCATTAAGAAAAAAATGAATGGACAAAGAGACCTAATTCTGAAGCCATGTTATTTTAAAGGCCTAGGAAAAGAAGGCAAAGCTCTGAGACTAGGGAAGTAAAGATCCATTTTGCTGAGGTTGGATTCAGGTAATAAATAGTGGGCCATCAAGAGATTAACTGTAAAGGGATAATCAGGTATGTCCCTACTCACCCGAATAAATTTCAATTGTATTATTAAAAGAAAAACACTAGAGCTTGCAAAACAAAGGAGCAATATGACAGTTTTGGCTACATCCTGCTTCTGGTTTTCTTAGCTAACAGAATAACACTGCATTTTCTTTTCTAACTAATCAAAATTATAACCAAAATACTTCAGAAAAGGGGAGAAAGAACAATCAAAAAAAGGATTAAGTTGGAGTGTGGTTAATATGTAAATACATGAAAGAAATTTCTTAAATTTTAACCTTGCATATAGAGCCGTGATTCTTAACATAGGCCTCTCAGTCACAATGAGCTATTTTTAATATTTCAAAATATCTAGGTAAAAGTTATATAGGCCAATGATTGAGTTGGGACAGGCTAAGTAAGACTTTCTGTGCTTTTGGCTAGAATTATAAAACTTCAGTGGATACCACTGGGTATGCTGGTTTCAAACAGAATTAATCTTTATGCTTCTATGCTTTTTTCCTTATTAATTTATGATTTAATAGTTTGCTAGAAAGCTTTTGAAAATTTGGTTCTCATAAGAATGTGAGATGAATAATAAAAGGATTGTTTTGAAAATGGTTGAGAGTCACTTAGCTAGTAACTCCAAACTGTAACTTTTTTTTTTAAAGAGAAACGGGAAGTGAGGGAAGTAGAGAAAGAGAGAAACATCAATGTATGATTGCCTTTCACTTGCCTCCAGCTAAGGACCTGGCTGGAGACCTGGCTTGCATGCTGGTTATGTGCCCTGACTGGGAATCAAACCAGCAACCTTTGGGTTTGCAGGCTGGCGCCTATTCCAAACTGTAACTTTTGAATGCACATTCAGAATCTTACTAGGTCCTGAGGTGCACAGGAACACTCCTCTTCCTGCCAAGTAATTACAGTAATATTAGCCTTCGTAATTGCCAGCATGTAAACAGTTGATAAGATTTTACTCTGGCACTCCTAGGGAAATATGTCATCTTAGTTTGTATCCAAACTGTGTATCTAAAAATAAAGTGGTAATTCTGACTAAGTGTCTTTTTTAATTCAGTCATTCAACTTAAAACTTGCATAAAATTTCAAATATATATTAAAGGTTCAATTCTACTAAACCTTTCATCCACTTTCAAAAAGTGTTCATTTATAGCCAATTTTGTCAAAATATCCACCCACTCTACCCTCAATATTACTTTGAAAAATATCCCAATCATCACTCTATAGCTAGTAACAGCTAGCCAGTTTTGAAAATTTATGTTTTCAAGCACTGTGCTAAGTATGTCACATGAACTCTCACTTACTCCTGAGAAAAATTTAATGACTATCTTACAGGTATATTACTATTTTCATAGTAATAGATGGATGATTTGGACAACCCTCTATGTCTAAGTTCTTGAGATAAATATGAAAAATCACATTTATCTTATAGGACTGTTCTAAGAATTAAATTGATCAAAACACACAAAACACTTAATAAGCATAGTACTTTGCCAGTATAGCAGTACTTTTAAATTATTTCCATTATTATAAAACCTCAATCCTTCAACAACAAAAGCCTATTCATGGATATAAAGAGTGTTTCTGAGAATATTTTTTTTTAATTATTTTTAAGAGAGATGGATAGGAAGAGAGGAAGAGAGAGGGAGACATCAATGTATGGTTGCCTTTCACCTGCCTCCAGCTAAGGACCTGGCTGGAGACCTGGCTTGCAACCTGGTTATGTGCCCTGGCTGGGGAATCGAACCAGCGACCTCTGGATTCACAGGCCAGTACCTTATCCACTGTGCCACCAGCCAAGGCCTGAGAATATTTTAAAATTAGGTTTTGCTCCTTATTTAAGGCTCTATATAAAGGGGAGATGATAACAGCCATAGGAGTTCAGGATGACTTGAGGAGAACAGAAACTCTAAACAACTATCATGAGAACCTAAAAGAGTGGTAATTTTGAGACAGCTTGGGGAAGACGTTAGGATTGTTACATAAATAGAGCAAAGAACAAGAGCCAACTTTAAATCTAGAAGGACACATGGTGACATCATGTTGGAATGTTGATTACATAAGACTTCAGTAGCAGAACAGGCTGTTACTTTCTATTGCTGTCTTCAAAGTCATTTATCTTTTCTTCCGTAACATAGATCTGCTGTTAATGCCATGCAAAATCAGAAACAAAAAAATGGGGACAGGGAGTAACAGCAACAAAAAAAAAAAGTAAGTTTTGAGACACTAATATATGTATAATTAGCATCCCCAAGTAGGAAAGGAGAGGGAAAAGAAAAAAAAATATTGGAAGAAATTATAATGGAGTAAAATTTTCTATATTTGATATAACTGCAGTACAGTATAGAGCTATTGATCTAAGAAGCTCAACATCTCCAAGCACAAGATACAAAAATTACATTAACCAAACTCCTTAAAGTGAATAATAAAGAAAAAAATCTTAAAAACAGCTTTAGAAAAAATACATTATGTACAGAGGAATAAAGAGAGTAGAGCAACATCTTTGACGTTCTGAAAGAAAACAGCCTCTAATTAGTTATCTAGCAAAAATATCTTTCCAATGTGAGAGCAGAATTTGGGGGGAAAATGTTTACTACTTCTGACTATGAGGGTGGTGTCACAAGTATATACCTATGCCATCATAAGGCAGATTTCAAAAAGACCTAACTAAGACCTCAAGACCTTATTTGTAAGAATGTAATAGGAGTAACCTATTCCTCTACCACCTCTAAAGAATTAAGGAAAGTTACAATAATGCTGTGGAAGACAGGAGGGAAGAACCCTTAGAAGCAGTAGACCCCAAAATCCCCATGCAGATTTTTAGACAAAGTGCACATTATCTGGTAAAAACTGCATTCTAGAAATTTAACAGTTCCAACCTGGCAGTGCTCTTATGCACTAGCAAAAGGAAATTCAATCCTTTATTGAAGAAAGCATTTTAATTCTAGACAAAAAATTTGCATAAATAATTTTTCAAGAAAAAAGAGAAAGTAATAGTATAAAATATTACTTATTTATATAATAGTATAAAATAGTGTGTGTGTGCATATATATAGACACATACATATGTACGCATTATATGTGCATGCACACCATGCACACACGCACACACACACACACACGGCACCTTAAGCAAAAATCATCGGAAAAACAGAGAGGAAATAAAGACCCACTTACAGAAGCAAAACATCTACACTTGCTATATTTAAAGAATGAAACACAATCTGCCAAATATTCAGACAACCATTTTAAAAATCAAGTAAAGAATACAAAGAAGCTTTAAACTTTTTGGCAACTCCCTGTGAGTCTATTGTATAATTTCATATCTCAAAATGAAAAAAGGGAGAGTGTGACTGGCAGATTTAAAATTTTTTAAATGCATGACTGGCTTTTAACGGAAGCTTCACACGGTTAAATGGTATATTTATGAACTGATATTGGTCAAAAGCAAATGCCTGTTTTGTATTTTGAGCTAAAAAATGTGGGAAAAACACATAAGGCAACAGACATGGAGAATGAATGGTACAAGGTGATGGAACACACACATTAAAGTTCCAGAAGGGAAGACAAGAATACAGTGTAATAGTTGGGAGAGATTACTGATTAAAAAGCACAATCCAGAGACTGAGAAAACCAAAACGAACCGAAAGAGTAATCTTTTTTTTTTTTTTTTTTTTTAATTATTTTCAGAGAGAAGGGAAGGGAGAGAGGGAGAGAGGGAGAGAAACATCCGTGTATGGCTGCCTTTCACCGGCCTCCAGCTACAGACCTGGCTGGAGTCCTGGCTTGCAACCTGGTTTTATGCCCTGGCTGGAAATCGAACGAGTGACCTCCGGGTTCGAAGGCCAGAGCCTTATCCACTGTGCCACCAGCCAGGGCCTGAGGAATCTTAAATAGCAGTCAGAAACCAAAGACAGATTACCCTAAAAAAATAACAGGTAGAAAGTTTGCTGATCTCTTATGGAGCAAAAAGGTTAATGTGCTTATACAATCAATGTGCTAACAACCAAAGAAAATAACTGACAACCTATACACAAAATGCTACACATAGCATAATCTTTCAAAAATGAAAGTAAGATAGATCATTTGAGACAAACTAAAATAAATGTGTTAATAAAGTATTAACAATTTCAAAAGACTGGCTCAGGCTGGTGACACAGTGGATAAGGTACCAGCCTGCAAACCCAAAGGTCATTGATTCGATTCCCGGCCAGGGCACAGAACCAAGTTGCAAGCCAGGTCTCCAGCCAGGTCCGTGGCTGGAGACAGGTGAAAAGCAACCATACACTGATGTCTCTCTCCCTTCCCCTCTCTCTAAAAAATAATAAAATCTTAAAAAAAAAAAAAAAAAAAAAAAGACAAATCATACAAGCCACATTCTCTAACAATGCAATTAGATTAAAACTCCATTAAAAGAAAAAAAATGTTTTCCATGTTTGGAGGTTGAGAAAAACCTACAGCTAGCTAACCTTTGAAGATATACATTTGACTGTAACACAGATTTTTTTCAGTAAGTATACACTTGGTTCTCATAACCCTGGGTTTTGCACCTGTGAATTTATTGCATCTGTGGATTCAATCAACTGCCAATTAAAAACAGTATTTTCAATATTCAGTTGGAACTGCAGGGATGTGGAAAGCTGACTGCATGCACTGTTCTATGACATTTTATATAAAGCACTTGCCATCTTTGGTATCCACAAAGTGTCCTGGAACCAAGCCCCTGTGGACACCAAGGTATGACAAGGGATGACTCTGGTTAAAGTTTTGGGAGAGTCAAAAGTTATACACATATTTTCAACTGCATGGTGGGAGGCAGTCTCTGTCCCTAGCACCCCCCTCCATGTTGTTCAAGGGCCAACTGCACTCTTTTATCTATCCATTGTTCAAAGAAGAAATTATAATGGAAATGAGAAAATATTTTTAATTGAACTATTAAAATACCTTACATCAAAACCTGAGATAGGTCGAAGGCAATACTTAATAGAAAATTACCATTTATTAGATAAAAAGTATGAAATTTAGTAAACGAAGTATTCATCTCAAGAAGGTAGGAAAAAAAGCAATGTAAACTCAAATAAAAGAAAGGAATTAATAAGAAAACAGAAAATAACATGAAAAAACATATAACTTAGTAGACATCAACATGCCAAAACTTGGGTTCTTTAGAAAAAACTAGTTTTAACAAATCTGTGAAAAGACTGATAAAAAAAGAGAAGGCACAAATAACTAATACCAGGAATTTAAAAAACGTCACCAACATTACAGATCTGAAGACATTAAAAAGATATTCATGAAACCTGTTATCAAGAAATGTAAAACTTTACTCTAGATAAACAAGTTTATAGAATTACATTACTTTGCAACACTAATATAATAGAAAGTCTGTACTGCTGGGGACAGATTTGTGTAGTATAAGAAATGGCCCAAAGGTCGCAGGTTCGATTCCTCAGCCAGGGCACATAACCAGGTTGCAAACCAGGTCTCCAGTCAGGTCTGTGGCTGGAGGCAGGTGAAACGCAACCATACATTGATGTCTCTCTCCCTCTCTGCCTCTCTCCCTTCCCCTCTTTCTAAAAATAATGAAATAAAATGTTAAAAAAAGAAAAAGAAAAAGAAAAAGAAATGGTAGCCCTGCACAAGAAAGGCCTGGGAAGGCAAGATTGTAAGACTTGATCAGAAAATTGGGAATACAGAGGGCTGGCACATTCTGGTACTGGCACTAAGAGGTCCCTGGAGAAATCAGGCCTTGATGAATACATTATACCTTTTGAAGCTTGCTCTGCTTTGACTAGTCTTGGATAAGCGTACACCAGATGTTCAGGTTAAACTTACACATTCTTATTTTTGTACCCACTTGGCATCATATTATCTAGCAGACCCTGACCTGAAGCAGGTCTCTGTGTTCCTTGAATTATTATCTGTAAATGATGACTATTCTCTGTAATCAGCAATGCTTTACATTAATAGGTGACTTATATATGTAAGCTGTGTATCCCTATGAATACAAAACCCAATAAAAGCCCCTTAAAAAAAAAGTTTGATGCATTTCTCCTCTAGTAAGACTTGCCAGCTCTTTCTCTCCCCAGGCAAATCATGTTCCTGTAGACTCATTTCATCCACGACTGGGAGGACTCCACGGGACAAGGTCTCCCACACTGTACCACAAAAAAAATCTGAACCTATAGTTAAAAATGTAAATATACCCAACAAATTCCTATCCAAAATACATATCTTACAGAAACATGCATATTTATCCCAGGAGATCCGAGGGAAAATTCTTATTTTTCACATTACCCCAAACTAGAAACAACCCAAGTTACTATCAATAAAAGAATTAGATAAATTATAGCCAGAAGGTTCCCAAACTTATTTTTTACTTAAATATTTTCTTTTTATCTCCACCAGACATCATGATTATTGATTTTTAGAGAGGAGAAGGCAGGGAGGGAGAGAAGGAGGGTAGAGAGGGAGAGGGAGGGAGGGATGGAGGGAGGGAGGGAAAAGAGAAGAGAGAATCAATCAATGTGAGAGAGAAACACTGGTTGCCTCACATTCTAGACTGGAACAAAAGCCACAACCAGGAATCCTTGACCTGTCAGTTTCTGGGCAATGCTCCAACCAACTAAGGGCCTCAAACTTTCTTGGAAAAAAAAGGAGACAACTGTAATAGAACAACAATTAATTTTTTTTAATGGTTAAAAAAAAAAAAAAAAAAAAAAAAAAAAACAAGGAGAAAAAAGAAAAGAATACAAGATAGCAAAAATAGTCTCATTTTTTAAAATTATTGTAAGCTGCCCTGGCTGGTGGGACAGTGGATAAAGCACCAGCCTGTGAACCCAAAGGTCTCTGGTTCAATTCCCAGTCAGGGCACATAACCAGGTTGTAAGCCAGGTCTCCAGCCAGGTCTGTGGCTGGAGGCAGGTGAAAGGCAACCATACATTGATGTCTGTCTCCCTCTCTGCCTCACTCCCTGCCCCTCACTCTAAAAATAATAAATACAATCTTTTAAAAATAAATAAAATTAAATTAAATGATTGTAAGCTAGTTACATTAGCTAATATGACACCTGATAACATGGTGAGCACTCAAATAAATACCTACTGAACTGAGCTTAATGAATACTGAGTAAAAGTTCATTAACAAGGTGCTTTTGCTCTAACAATAAATGTACCTTATAAAAACAATATGCCTAGATAGGAAAGTTTGATCTGTCTCCATAGCTTTAAATATAGTTCCCTGAGAGGACTGATAGTAGATATAAATTTATGTGTCATTTCTAGCAACTATGTGTATCTCACCTGAAAAGCTTTTTAAACTTTAGAAGAAATTACAGACAAAAACAAGTTCAGCAAAGGTTCTTCAAGTAGTGGTTTTCAACTTTCACCGAAAAACAACAAATACCTAGGGTGATTTACCAATATTCATAAAATATTGTAACATTTTTTTGAGCCCTGGTTGGTGCGGCTTAGTGGACTGAGTGCTGGCCTGCTAACTAAGGAGTTACTGGTTTGATTCCCATCTTCTGGATATGGGTCAAGTCCCCAGTTGGGGGCATGCCGGGGGCAACAAATCAATGTTTCTCTTGTATATGTTTCTCTCCCTCCCCACACTCTCTAAAAAAATAAACAAACAACATTAAAAAAAAAAAAAAGGTAACACCCAAAATGTAATTTAAGATTTTTTTTTAAAGGCTTAAAATGTATTTTAGTAATGATGCTGCATTACTGCTCCGTTTTTCCAGAAAAACTCCAGAGATATCAGGGACAAATCAAACATGGTACACCAATAAAAAAAAATGCACAGCATTACTACCTAAGATAGGCAAGGCTAAGAGCTCCTGTCTGACATTCAGCGTTCAGTAACCCTGTTCCCAAGATTGTACTAGGCCTAGGCCTATCAAGAAAAGCTGTGAACAGCAACATCAGACACAAAAGGGCATTCCTGGGTTGTCCTTACCCAAGAAGGAGATGGAGGCAAGTTAACACAACATTTTTCTTTTATAATTTAAGATTCTTATTAGACAGTCTGGAGTAGCACTAAGGCATCAGTATTTTTTAAAAGCTCAAAAGGTAGTTCTAATATACATTTTGGATTATCCATCTGGATATTCATCCATCCACTCATTTTTTAAAAGCCTAAATCCACAAAAAGCTGTTTCTTTAGGAAAATTTTTGAAAGAAATGTTACTTACATAGTTCTATTTAAGTGACCACCATTATAAACCATCTTACTCTTTAATAAAAATGTCTGATATTAGGTTTTAAGTAACCACGCTCTCTTAAACCACACTGATGTTTAAAAATAATCTACAAATATCCTTTCTTATATACACAAAATTGTAATTGGAATAAAATATATCAATGTGAAACAAAGGTAACTTTCACTCTCAGCCGTGACTGAGTAATGAGTACCAGGCTAGCCCTGCTACCAAAAAATAAAATACAATAAAAAAATGTACAAGGCAACTGTAATCAGTACTTGAAGAACCTTTGCCAAACTCCTTTTCCAGAGAAATTCTGCAGTCCTTTGTGAAAGTATCACAATTACCCTGCCTGTCCGTAGACAATTTCATGAGAACTGGAGACCAAGCAGAGTACAAAAGTCTCTTTGAGCTGAGGAGGCAGAAATCAGAGTTCAGGACTACTGAGCACCTAGAAATCATGGACCAGGGAACTGGAACAGAGGAAGCTGTGTAGGGAGAGGCTGGGGGTGGGTGGGGGGGTAATCCCTCACAAATCCATGAGTAATGTCTGAGCTGTACATGCACAGGATGATGTTATAAGCTGCTATGAAGCTGGTAATGGAAGAAAAAAACTAGAGGTCAAGTAGTTCTGGGAGACAGAATTCCAGCTGAGTCAGTGGGGGAAGAGATTTTGTTTACCTCCCAGACATCTATCTAGGAAACCAAAAAGTCACATCTTAAAGGAAAAAATTATAGTTGGAGTAAGTTCTACCCTAGGTCTACCCTGTGCTAACAAAGCCAGCCTAAAACCAAGACTTCATAGGATCTTTCAAGAAACAGAGTTTAGAAGTTGAGTTCAAACAAGTTGGAGACTTAAGAAATAGACTTTCACAGTTCATCCTAATAAAATATAAAACCAACTTTACAACAATCAAGGCAATCAATCAACCACTAATTTAACTGCATGCTAGAACAATTAAGAGTCTGCAAAGGAAGATAGCTTCCAGAGTTTTATTAATGTATTACCCACAATGTCCAAATCTCATTCAAAGAACTAGGAAAGTATGACTCAAAGAAAAATATACTCAATAGAAACTGACACCAAGATGATCCAGATATTCTATTTAGCAAAGACTTTATATGGGCTATTTTTTTTCAAAATGTAAATGAAAATAGGTTCTTAATAAGTGAATTGATAGAAAATGTCAGCAAAAAAAAAAGGAATTATAAAAAAATGGAAAGTCCAGAAAAGTAAAATAATTTAAATAATTCACTGAATGGTCTTGGCAGCAAATGGGTAATAGCTGAAGAAAGGGTTAATGAAAGTGAACACAAATGAAAAGCTGCAGAGTGTTAATAGAATAAATTAAAGGAAAATTAACAAAGCTTCAGACATCTGTATGTCAAAATCAAATAATCAAACAATGTGTGCTTAAAATCGCACAAGACAGTAAGAATGTGAGGGATTTCTTTTTAAGAATAATAGCCAACTTCCCAAATTAGATTTTAAAACCATAAACTTATAGATAGAACAAGCTCAGTGAACTACACACACAATCCATAAAATGGAATAGCTATGTAACAACATCATAGTCAGATGGTAAAGACTAAAGAAAAAATCTTAAAAGCAGCCAGAAAGCGGCCATACAACATTTAGGGTATATCATTTAGATTATAAATGATATCATGAAAAACAAAAATAGGCCAGAGTACAAAGTAATGACAATTTTTTTTAATGTTAAAAAGAAAATATATCAACCCAGAATTCTATAATGCAAACATCCTGCTAAACAGGATTTTTCTGAACAGAAGCTGAAAATATTCATTTCCAGCAGACCTGCAAAACAAGAAATGTTGAAGGATATTCTTCACCACAAAGGAACATTATAAGAGATAGTAACCCATATACCTCAAAGGGCATCATCTTGTACACCAAAAGGTTGCAGATTCAATCCGCAGTCAAGGTGTGTATAGAAGGCAACCGATTTTATCTCTCTCCCCCCACTCCCCTGCCTCTAAAAATAGAAATTAAAAAAATTCCTCAGGCGATAATTTTTAAATATGTATACATATAAAGCACTGTAAAGTGTATAATGTATGTATGAGTAACTGATATAGCATTAGTACAAACGATAAGGGTTTGATAAACTAAATTATTCTGTAAGATCATATTTGGAAGTGAGAAACAGTACAACATTTTAGGTAGACTTTAAGTTAAAGCTGCATACTATCTGCCCTAATAACATAATCACTGAAAATAATAAAGATCTATAACTTTTTAAAAGGCAAAAATGGATGCAAAATCAATTACCATAAAAGTTTTAACTGAAAAGATGACAGAAAAGTAGTAACGGAACAAAAGCACAAGAGAAAAACAAAAAAAAAAAGTAAATGGCAAACTTAAATCTAACCATGTAACTAATTACATTAAATATAAAGCATTAATACATTCCGATTAAAAAAGCAAGGGATTTCAATTAAGAGACAGAACAAGGGGACTTCAACAATTTATTTATACAACTAAAAATTTATTTCTTTGAAAATACACACACATAATTGATAATTCCTATATTTAGGCAGCTCTATTATCTCTTTTCCCCCCAATATCTAAATTATAAATATTTTGTTAGTGAATTAAATGGTCTAAATCTGTGTCATACAAATATTCCTCAACCTACAATAGGGTTATGCCCCAATAAACCTATTGTAAGTTAAAAATACCTTCTCAAAAATTCATTTAATAGACCTGACCTACTGAAATCAAAGCTTAGCCCAGTCTACCTTAACCCTGCTCAGAACTGCTCGGTATCACAAGAGACTATCAGACCACATAGAACTAGCTCAGGGAAAGAATGAAATTTAAAAGTACTTTAAGTCAAAAATTTTAAGTCCAACCATTGTAAATCAAGGGACCGACCATCTGTCCTGTTCTAGGTGGGCTCTTGGGACGCAGCAAATAAAAAATGGAGCCAAAAAAGTGTTCTCATGGACTTGGATTTGGGTATGAAAAAAAAAAAGTGGAGTCAAAAATGGTGCCAGGGTATCTGACCTATGCAACAGAAAAAAACTGCAATGGCCACAAATTGAGATTGGGCAAGCCTGTCAGTGAAATGAGTTTAGAGATGATAAGTCAATTTTAAACATATATGATAAATAAAATACTCAAGTAGATGTTACAGTATGTAGAATAGACAAATGTCTAAGTATATAATACTGAGAAATATAAATCTGGACATCAGCTATAATGGTATTTATAGCCATATTACTATAGCTGTAGGTAACAGAGTAAGGACTGACACATCCAACATTAGGCGATTCAGGAAAATGAGCAAATGGGACTGAGAAGTAATCAGTGTAGTAGAAAAACAGCTTAAAAATGTGGTCTCCTGGTAGCTAAATTAACTAAAATGTATTAAAGGAATGATCAACCATGTCAAATGCTGCTGATATATATGGTATTAAGATGATGACGAAGAAATGACCTTTAGATTTAGTAAAGCAATGCTACTGGTGACCTTGAAAAGAACAATGTTGGTAGACCTCTGACAGTGAAGTGTGTATATATCTCAGAGAAAATGGGACAGAAAAAATTGGAGACCACGACTAAGCGATCCTTTCAAAAAGTTCTGCAGGGAAAATTAGTTAAAGGTTTTGTTTTGAAAGATGGAAAAAAATAGCAGAATATTGAAATACTGATAGGAATAACTGCTAAAGATGGGAAACCTGACACTAACAGAAAAGGCCAAACTGCTGAATAGTCCTTGACTATGAGATGGAATCTATGTGTATAAAGTGGAGAAATTGGCTTTATAGAGAAAGTTCAAGTAAGATAAACAGAAATGTAGAAATGTGGGTACAGGTGCTTGGCAAATAAGTAAATGTGGTAGGAGAGAATTTGCTGAAGTTCTTTTCATTACTTCATTAGGCAGAATGGGCTAGAATGATTGATGTGATCAGAGAGAGGAATGCTTGAAATTGAAAAGAATTATCAGAAATGCCACAGTCTAGTGTATGAATGTGGGTGTTAGTGGCAATGTAAACCACTTTACAAAGGAGTTCACATAACATGAAGACCAGAGTGTCTGAAGAATCAAATGTGTGAATATTAAAAGTACTATGAATTATGGCCCTGGTTGGTAGCACAGTGGTTAAGGCGCCGGCCTGCGAACCCAAAGGTCGCAGGTTCGATTCCCCAGCCAGGGCACATAACCAGGTTGCCAACCAGGTCTCCAGTCCGGTCTGTGGCAGAGGCAGGTGAAACGCAACCATACATCAATGTCTCTCTCCCTCTCTGCCTCTCTCCCTTCCCCTCTTTCTAAAAATAATGAAATAAAATCTTTAAAAAAAAAAAAAAAGTACTATGAATTAAGATAGTAGTAGTATACCACAGATTACCACTGAGTTAGGCACTAAAATCTTAAGAGCTGAAGTAGGATGCCCCAAAAGCTTTTAATATATGACAACACAAAGTTTATGATTAATAACATGTGATTTAAGTTCAGAAGTTTTAAAGGAGAAAGAATAGTCAAAAAAAAAAAAAACAACTGCAAATAGAAGGCCTACATCATGCCTCAAAGGCCATTGACACATGGGATTACCAAAGAAAATCCTGCCACTAGTTAAGAGGGCTGAAGAGGAAGTGATGACCTAGAGCTCTGTTCCTGTTACAGCAAAGTACAGAAAAGGATCAAAGAGGAGGTTGAGTGCATATACCTGCTGCTAATAAACCATGAATCCCAGAGAACAAAGTGGCAGAGACACAAAACCAACTGTCACATGCAGAGCCTTATGGGAATTCAAGTATACCAGATGAGGGAGACCTGGAAGTGCAGGACTTTTCTTGGGTGACAGGAATAAAGAACATAATAATTTTAATATTAACCCTAGATTTAAAGCAGATAATGATGGAGAACAAATGTCAGTGATAAAAAGGGGGAGGGCCTCTAATTTTAATCTGTTAATGGGGAAGAAATTGTAGTTCCAGCAATTTAACAACACCTTCACCCAAGATGAGAATAAGACTCAGAACTTCCCTGGCTGGTGGCACAATGGATAGGGCGCTGGCCTGCGAACCCGAAGGTCACTGATTCAATTCCTAGCCAGGGCAACATAACCAGATTGCAAGGCAGGTCTCCAGCCAGGTTTGTAGCTGGAGGCAGGTGAAAGGCAACCATACATTGATGTTTCTCTCCCTCTCTGCCTCTCTCCCTTCCCCTCTCTGAAAATAATAAAATGTTGAGAGAGAGAGAGAGAGAGAGAGAGAGAGAGAGAGAGAGAGAATTGTGTGGCCTTAGAATATGGAGATATACTCATTCATGGCCCTTATTTCAGGAGACGCAAACTCACTCCAAATGTGTAGGTACCATCTTGACCCATGATGACAGTTAATGGAACTATTAAGAAGGTGGACCAAGAGGGGGGACCCTTTCTACCTGTCATGATGGGGGTGGGTCTATGCAATGCCTTCTAATAAATAGATTTACCAGCTTTAGACAATTAAGAATTCATCACCTGTGGGCAAGATGGTGGAGGAATAAGTGGAGCTACACCAATCTCCTCCCAGGTCGCATCTGGAATTACTTTTTTAGAGAAAAAGTCAGCTGGAATTACAAACAAAACAACAGCTGGAAAGAGATTCCATAACCACTGACAGAACGGAAGAGGACACTGCATCACAACGTGACTGGTAGGAATCACAGAGACCTGAGAGGGCTGGCTGGGCCCCCACCAGAGGCATCAGCCGAAGGAATGGAGCCAGGAGCTCCACCTGAGAAGGGTGGGTTCTGGCCCCCCAGCTCAGAGTCCCAGCCTACAGCAACACTGTGGAGAGTAGAGCAGGATCCAGCTGAGAAGGGCAGAAAGCCATGGAGTTTGCTGGCCTGGGAGAGCACCGGAGACACAGAACTACTAAGGTTACCACAGCGAAAATACACTGGCACTCACCTACCCTGGGCTCCAGTGGAGGGAGGGCAGAGAGAACTGGAGACACAAGGGGAGAGTTTGCAGTGGTAGCCTGGAGGAGAGAAGTGGGGAAGCAGCTGTGGGGATCCCAGTGCTGACTCATCACCCACACCTCTGGGGGACTGCTCTGTGCCAAGCAGCTTCCATATGAGGGGTCCTCATAGCCCCGCCAACTGGAAGCAATCTGACCCGCCCAGCAGTGCCTGAGCCTGGTACCTGATCACAATTCACTGATTTACATTTAAATAAACCTCTCCCTCCCTGCTGTGTCTGAGCATAAATACAATAGTTGGTACCTGAAGAGGTATTTCTAGCCTATCAATGCCTGTGCCTGGCAGCTGATTACAAACTCTCTTACTTACAACTGGGTTAGTTAGTCAGCCCAGCACAGTGGTGTGCACGCCTCGTGGCTGATCATGGATTCATTGGTTTGCAACTGAGTCAGTCCTTCTTGCTCAGCAGAGCCTGGGCCTGGTGGCTGATTACAAACTCTCTGACTTACAGTTGGGTTACAGAGCCTCACACAGTGGCAACTAAGCCCGGTGGCTGATGGTGGATTCACTGGTTCACAGCTGAGTTGGTCTGTCCACCCACTGCTCTCTGGACCTGGCGGCTGATCATAAACTCATTGGATTACAATAGAAGCTTTCAGTCTAGCCCAGTGGCCCCTTAGCCTGGCAGCTAATCACAGATTCACTGGATTACAATAGAATCTTTCAGTTGAACCCAACACCACCTGAGCCTGGCAGCTAATCACAGATTCATTGGATTATAATTAAACCTTGCTGTCTAGCCCAGCAAATCCTGAGCCTGTCAACTGATCACAGATTCATTGATTTACATTTGAATCTGTCCCACCAGGCTGCACCTGAGCTGGTGGCTGATCCATTGGAATACAACTGAACCTCTCTGTCTAGTCCAGCAGGGCCTGAGTTTGGTGGCTGATTTATTGATTTACAACTGAATCGGTCTGTCACCCCAAGCAGCATCTGAGCCTGGTGGTGAATCACAGACTGATAGGATTACAACTAAATCAATCCTTCCAGCCTAGCAGTTCCTCAGCCTGGCAGCTAATCATAATCTGGTTAGATTACAACGAAACCTAAAAACGGGGAGAAACAAACAATCCATCGCCAAAAGGAAAGGAGGAATCCCTAGAAAGATCACTAAATGAAAATGAGGCAAGCAAACTATCAGATACGGATTTCAAAATAATGATGATAGAGAAGCTCAATGGGCTCAGCCAGCTCAAAGAAAACTATAAACAACTCCAGGGAACTACAAACAACTCCAGGGAAGCTACAAGGAACTTACTAAGAACTACCCCGGCATTAAAAAGGACATAGAAACTATCAGTAAGAGCCAGAAGGAAATGAAGAATACAATTTCTGAATTGAAGAATACAGTAGAAGGAATCAACAGCAAGCTAGAGGAAGCAGAGGATTCGATCAGCAAGCTGGAGGACAACATAAAAAATATTCCTACACAGTGCAACAGAATGAAAAAAGGCTGAACAAGAATGAAGAGGTTTTAAGAGTGCAGCAGGACAACATGAAATGCAATAATATCCATATCACAGGGATACGAGAAAGAGAAGACAAACAAGGAATGAAAAACCTGTTCAAAAAAGTAATGATAGAAAACTTCCCTAACATGATGAGTGAAAACATTACTCAAGTTCAGGAAACACAGAGTCCTATGAGGATGAATCCAAACAAACCCACTCCAAGACACATTATAATTAAAATGGCAAATTTCAAAGATAAAGAGAGAATCCTAAAAGCATCGTGAGAGAAACAGCAAATAACATATAAGGGGGCTGCAATAAGGTTATCAAATGATTATTCAACAGAAAACAATACAAGCCAGAAGGGAATGGCAAAAAATATTCCAAGTAATGGGAAACAAAGGCCTGCAACCAAGAATACTCTTCCCAGCAAGGCTCTCATTCAAAATGGAAGGAGAAATAAGGAGTTTCACAGACAAAAGATGACTAAAAGAATACATCTCTACCAAAATAGCATTGCAAGAAATGCTAAAGGATCTCCTTTAAAAATATGAAGAAACAGAGAAAGACAGAGAGGAACAAAGGTACAAAGGGGGAAAATGGCAATAAATAAGAATAATAACCTTAAATGTAAATGGATTAAATGCACCAATCAAAAGACATAGGGTAGCTAAAAGGATAAGAAAACATGACTCACATATATGCTGTCTTCAAGAGACCAACCTCACAACAAAATATCGACGACACAGAATGAAAGTGAAAAGATGGAAAAATATATATCAAGCAAATCGACATGAAAAAAAGGTTGGAGTAGCAATACCTATTTCAGACAAAATAAATTTTATGATGAAGGCCATAAAAAGAGACAAAAAAGGACACTTCATAATACTTAAGGGAACAATCCATCAAGAAGATACAACTCTGGTAAACATGTATGCACCCAACATAGGAGTTCCCAATTCTATAAGGAAAATCTTGGAGGACTTCAAGGATATAGACAGCAACACATTAATAGTAGGGGATTTTAATACCCCACTATCAACAATGGACAGATCTTCCAAACAAAAAAACACCAAGGATACTGCGGCATTGAACAACACTCTAGGAAATGAACCTAACTAATATATACAGAACCTTTCACCCCAAAGAAGCAAAATACACATTCTTTTCAAATGCACATGGAATATTCTCTAAGATAGACTACATGGTAGGTCACAAGACAAGACTTCACAAATGCAGGAAAACTGGAATCACAGCAAGCATCTTCTCAGATCACAATGGATCGAAACTAGAAACCAACCTCAAGGGAACAAAACAAAAACATTCTAACTCATGGAGACTGAATAACATGCTTTTAAATAAGGAATGGGTTAACAATGAGATCAAAGATGAAATCAAAGTTTCTGGAAACAAACGACAATGAATACACAACAGTCCAAAATCTATGGGACACAGCAAAGGCAGTGCTCAGAGGGAAATTCATAGCAATACAGGCCTACCTAAAAAGGTCAGAAGAAGCTTATATAAATAACCTGTCCATAAAGCTTCAAGAACTAGAGAAGCAACAACAAACAAAGTCCAGAGCAAGTAGAAGGAAGGAAATCATCAAGATCAGAATAGAATTACTACAATTCAAAGAATCAGTAAGTCCAAGAGCTGGTTCTTTGAAAAAAATAAATGAAATTGGTAAGCCTGTAAGCAGATTCATCCAGAGAGAGAGACAGAGAGAGAGAGAGAGGACCCAAATAAACAGAATCAGAAACAACAGAGGAGAAATCACAACTGCTATTTCAGGAATACAAAGGATTGTAAGAAATTACTAAAAACAACTATATGACAAGAAAAAGGACACTCTGGGTGAGATGGACAAATTTCTAGAAATGCATAATCTACCAAAACTGAATCCAGAAGAAGCAGAAACTCTGAATAAAGCAATAACAACTAGTGAAATTGAAGAAGTAATCAAAAATCTCCCAAAGCATAAGAGCCCCAGACCAAATGGCTACATAGGTGAATTCTACAAAACATTTAAAGAAGAATTAACTCCTATCCTTCTCGACCTATTGCAAAAAATCCAAGAAGAGGGAAGACTCCCAAACTCTTTCTACAAGGCCAATATTATTCTAATCCCAAAACCTGGTCAACACACAACTAAGAAAGAAAACTATAGGCCAATATCTCTGATGAACATAGATGCTAAGATTCTCAACAAAATATTGGCCAACCAGATCCAGCAATACATTAAAAAGATCATACACGATGATCAAGAGGATTTCACCCCAGGGATGCAACATTTCCATCCCCGTTGTTGATTTGCAACAATATTTGCAAATCAATAAATGTAATATATCACATCAACAAAAAGAAAGACAAAAACCATATGATCTTATCAACAGATGCTGAAAAAGCATTTGATAAAGTACAGCAACCATTCATGATAAAAACACCCAGCAAATGGGAACAGAGGGAGCATACTTCAACATCATAAAGGCCATATATGAGAAACCTGAAGCCAACATCATTCTCAATGGGCAAAAACTAAAAGCTTTCCCCCTAAGATCAGGAACAAGACAAGGCTGTCCACTTTCTCCACTTCTATTCATCATCGTTTTGGAAGTTCTAGCCATAGCTATCAGAGAAGAAAAAGGAATCAAAGAAAGGTATCCAAACTGGAAAGGAGAAAGTCCAACTGTCATTATTTACAGATGATATGATAGTGTACATACAAAATCCGATAGGCTCCACCAAAAACTTACTTGACCTAATAAGCAAATTTAGCAAAATAGGTGGATATAAAGACAATATTCAGAAATCAAAAGCATTTTTGTATACCAGTAATGAAATACCAGAGACAGAAGCGACAAAACAAATCCCATTTACCATAGCAACAAGAAAAATAAAGTACTTAGGAATAAACTTAACCAAGGAGGTAAAAGACCTGTACTCAGAAAACTACAGAACACTAAAGAAGGAAATTAAGGAAGATACAAATAAATGGAAGAATATATACCATGTTCATGGATGGGAAGAATTAACATCATTAAAATATCCATACCACTCAAAGCAATCTATAGATTCAATGCAATCCCAATTAAAATACCAAAGACAGACTTCACAGAGATAGAAAAAATACTTCAAAAATTTATATGGAGCCAAAAATGCCCACAAATAGCCACAGCAATCTTGAGAAAGAACAAGGTAGGAGGAATCACAATACAAGACACCAAACTATACTACAAGACTACTGTCATTAAAATAGTCTGGTACTGGCATAAGAACAGACATACAGATCAATGGAATAGAATAGAGAACCCAGAAATAGACCCAGGACTCTATGGTCAATTAGTATTCAACAAAGGGCAAAGGAACATAAAATGGAGTAAAAAGTCTCTTCAACAAGTGGTGTTGGGGGAACTGGACAGCAACACGCAAAAAAAATAAAACTAGACCACCAACTTACAGCATACACCAGAATAAACTCAAGATGGATAAAGGACTTAAACATAAGCAGTGCCACCATAAAGATCCTAGAGAAAAATATAGGCAGTAAAATTTGAGATATCCTATGCAGAAATATGTTTACTGATACTTCTCCAAGGGCAAAGGAAATCAAAGAACAAATCAACAAATGGGACTATATCAAAAGTTTCTGTTCAGCTAAAGAAAACACCAGCAAGCCTGGCTGGTAGCACAGTGGTTAAGGTGCTAGCCTACAAACCCAAAAGTCGCAGGTTCGATTCCCCAGCCAGGGCACATAACCAGGTTGCAAACCAGGTCTCCAGTCAGGTCTGTGGCTGGAGGCAGGTGAAACGCAACCACACATTGATGTCTCTCTCCCTCTCTGCCTCTCTCCCTTCCCCTCTTTCTAAACATAATGAAATAAAATCTTAAAAAAAAAAAAAAAAAAAAAAAAAACACCAGCAAAATTAAAAGGAAACTAACTGTATGGAAAACCATATTTGCCAATGATACCTCAGACAAGGGTTTGAGCTCCAAAACATAAAGAACTTGTATGACTCAACACCAGGGAGACAGACAGCCCAATTAAAAAATGGGCAAAGGAACTGAACAGACAACTCACTGAGGGAGACATACAAAGGGCCCAACGGCATATGAAAGAATTCTCAACATCACTAGCCATCAGAGACATTCAAATTAAAACCACAATAAGGTACCACCTCACACCTGTCAAAATGGCAATCATCAACAAATCAACAAACAACTGTTGGTGAGGATGTAGGGCAAAGGGAACCCCTTGTGCACTGTTGGTGGGAATGCAGGCTGGTGTAGCCATTATGGAAAACAGTATGGAGTTTCCTTACAAAACTAAAACTGGAACTGCTTTTGATCCAGCAATTCCACTACTAGGACTATACCTGAAGAACCCTGAAACACCAATTCATAAGAATCTATGTAACCCTATGTTCATAGCAGCATTATTTACAATAGCCAAGTGCTGTAAACAGCCTAAGTGCCCATCAGTGGATGATTGGATCAAAAAACTTTGGTACATTTACACAATGGAATACTATACAACAGAAAGAAAGAAGAAACTCCTACCCTTTGCAACAACATGGATGGAACTGGAGAGTATTATGCTTAATGAAATAAGCCAGTCAGTGAAGAAAAAAACACCATATGATCTCACCCATTACAGGACAATAATGAACAAAACTAACAACTAGCAAAACAGAACCAAATATATGAATACAGTGAATAGCCCTTCAGTGGTCAGGGGGAAAAGGATTGGGGGTAGGGGGGAGGCAGAGGCAAGGAAAGGGAGCAGCTTAGACAAGAACCTAGTACAAAGGAGCCATGGACATGGACAACAGGTGGGATTGACTTTGGGTAGAATGGGTGGGTGGGGAGGGGGACAGAGGGGAGCAAAAAGGGGATGGATGTAATACAACAACAATAAAATTTTTTTAAATGATTCAAAAAAAACCAAAACTTTGGTATATTTACACAATGGAATACTACACAGCATAAAGAAAGAACTCCTACCCTTCACAACAACATGGATGAACTAGAAAATATTATACTTAGTGAAATAAGCCAGTCAGTGAAAGACAAATACCATATGATCTCATCCATTACAGGACAACAATGAACAAACCAAACAAGCAAAACAGAACCAAGTACATGAATACAATGAAGACACCCTCAGTGGGCAGGGGGTAGGGGGGCAGGGGGAAGGGGAAAGAAGAGGCAAAGAAGGGGAGCAGTTTAGTCAAGAAACTAGTATGGAAGACCATGGACATGGACAAGTGGGATTCACTGGGGGAGAGTGGGTGGGTGGGGAAGGGGACAGAGGGGAGTAAAAAAGGGACAGACATAATACAACAACAATAAAATTAAACCAACTTTTTAATTTAAAAAAAAAAAAAAAAGGAATTCAATATCTATACTACCATTCTCTATACCTTTCCTATCATGCCCAATCTAGCTTTATCCTAAAATAGTCAGTACTTTCATTACTATGAAAGAAACCCACCCAGGGAATGGAGAGCTTATCTTCTGAAGGGTGGGCCCCTTGTAGTATAGGCTTTCCCCACTAACGAGGGTTCTGGAAAGAAACCCATCTGTACCAGTATACCAGCTGGCCTCGTTTATGAGGAGCTGCATTCAGCTTCAGTAAATGTTTTTGAAGACTCAACACATTTGCCCATTTCATGACGTGTGATTTACAAGTGCACCTGCCCACACCATGCTGAGAGCTTAGCAGTTTTTGATAAAAAATGGCATGATACCCATGCCCCACCCTCCCTATTCATCCAATCTCATTGAGGGACATTTTGTTTGTTTGTTTACCCAATGAAAAAGTCCTCAGTTTGGACCTCCCTTTCCCCACCCCACAAAACAAAACAAAAACAAAAACAAAACAAAAAAACAACCACACACACACCAAAAAAACAAAGAAAGTCCTCAAATGAAAACATTTTAGTGACATGGAAGAGGTGAAACAAAAAATGGCAGAAGCACTAAAAAGCATCAAAATTGACATGTTCAAAAATTGTTCTGAGCAGTGGAAAAGTCTCAATAGGTGTATTGCATTAAATGTGGGGTATTTTGAAGATGACCAAAGTTTTAAAATGTAAGAACAAATACACAACTTTTTATAAATTTTGGGATTTTTTTGGTCCCCCTCATATAAAATCTCAGATACAGCCAAAATTTAACTCCCAATTCCTTAAGTACACTGACAAACCACGCCTTCCCACAGTCTTCCCTAGTTCAGTAAATTCAATCCCATCCTTCTAGTTAGTTATCCTCAGTAACTTGAAAGCCCAAAATCTTGGTGTTCTTGATCCCTCTCTCTGATTCAACCCATAAATCAGCAAATCCATAAACCAAATTTCAGGGCTCAAATTCAAGTTATAGAATTTGATCTTATCTTACTATCTCTAATGTCAGCACTCTAGTCTTATTTCACCAATTTTTTCTTGCCTAAATTATTGAGAACAGCCTGCCAATTAACCACCTGATTTGGCCCCTCTGCCCCTGAAATCTCTCCTCCCCATAGCTAGAGTGATTCTTTTAAAACAATAATCAGCCCTGGCTGGTGGCACAGTGGATAAGGTGCCGGCCTGCAAACCGAAAGGTTGCTGGTTCAATTTCCAGCCAGGGCACACAATCAGGTTGCAAGCCAGGTCTCCAGCCAGCTCTGTAGCTATAGGCAGGTGAAAGGCAACCAGACATTGATGTCTCTCTCCCTCTCTACCTTCCTCCCTCTCTGAAAATAATAAAATCTTTTTTAAAAATAAATATAAATAAAACAATAGTCAGATCATGTCTTTGGGGACAGTAACTTCCCCTGTTCATAAACAACTATGTAAATATTGTCCAATAATGAGACAAGAAGTAAAATAATAACTTATTCTAGGATACTTTTTGGAATTAATAAATGTTTTTTGTTCTCATTTGCTTAACTTTCAGTGTACCTAATGCTTCTCATATGTTCCATAAGATATAGTAAAAAGTTGTCAATAAAGGGGGGAAATGACATGAATGTAATATAATAATAAAAAATAAATTTTAAAAAGTCAGTATTATTTCCCAAAACATCTAGTCTAACCAATTTTATAGAAATGGTTCCATTTTTTCCTAGAGTCATCCTTCAGAGGGTCCTCAATTCTTAGCTTCAGTCTAAATTAGCTACTGCACAGCTGTCGTTCGGGGCACGTCCATTCATTTTTATGGTTTACTAACATTTTTGTGGATCATATTCTCTAACAACTCTCCAGAAAGAGGTCTATACGAGGCAGTTGCTGCATCCCTGCATGCTGAAAAAATGTCTACAGCTTACTTACCCCCATTTATAGGCCAACTGTAGAAATCTAGGTTGAGAATCTTTCCCTCTCACCCCTCGACTTTTGAAGTCACTGTCCCAGCATCCTCTATCTCCTGGTATTGTTTAAAGGTCCTATTTAGCCCTGACTGGAGGCACAGTGGATAAGGCACCGGCCTGCGAACCCAAGGTCATTGGTTCAATTCCCAGCCAGGGCACATAACCAGGTTGCAAGCCAGGTCTCCAGCCAGCTCTGTAGCTGGAGGCAGGTGAAAGGCAACCATACACTGATGTCTATCTCTCTGCCTTCCCCTCTCTCCAAAAATAATGAATAAAATCTTTAAAACAAAACTTTTTAAAAACATCCTATTTAAATTCCCATTTCATTACAGGTCACCTATGTCTGTTCATTGGAAACTTTGCTGATCATTTTAATCCACATACACTGTCATTTTATGATACTATACGCCTTCATATGAGTCTGACAATCAGTGTACTTAGCACTAAATAAGTCATTCTAGACTGGCAAATCTAGGTTCTTAAGTGAATTTTTTGTATTATGTATATAATAATTATCTACTAAATGTATCAATTTTTTTATTTCCGCTATCATACTTTCAAGGGCACCCTCTTATTTTAATTATTTCTTTTCCAGAGATTCTCTCCTTATTTGTAACCATTCTCCTTATTTGTAAACTATTATTATTTGTAACCAATAATAGCTTGTTGAATCTTTCAGGATGTCAAAATTTTGTTTTACATAGCCTTTTGTTTCTGTATGATCTTATGTCCTTTTGTGTCCTTTCTTTCAGTATACCCTGGCCTCTTTCATGTGGGTGGCTACGTCGATTGGAACTGTAGTGGCTAATATGCATGACATAGTAAGACTAAACACAGGCAGCTGATGACATTAGTTCAACAGTTTGACAACATCAAACCTATGAGGTGATCTTGGTTTTATACCCCAGGAGCACATAATGATGGCCGAATTCCAGGCATCACAACCAACTTTAAGGAAGGAAAGAGCTGAAAAAGGGCTGACATCCGCAACATCTGTTCCTTTTATAAGAAAGGCAAAAGCTTTCTGAAAATCACCCACAAAGCAGAATTCCGCTTATGTTTTATGGCTGTAAACTGTGGATCAGAGCTACCATATGCCAGGAATGCTAAGAAAGGAAATACTTAGCTTTTCCAGTCTCTGTATTTGACGCCAGGCAACAGAGACAGGAGTTGAGAATTCTCACATATCCCATAACGTATGGCATCTGACAGTGGCTCTCTTCAACTGTCAGATGATCCTTCTAGCCATTCATATTTATATACATTTTAAAACTGCTTGGAATCATGGGCGAAAGGGAGCAAACTTACTAACTGGTGGGCTTCACTGCCAGGCAATCTTTTTAATTTAACATGGATCCCAAATGTGAATATTTAAAGGTCTCTTCTTCTGATCATTCACTTTCTTCAGAGAGTGAAAAGCCCTCTAATTCCAGAAAGCAGAACAAAGAGAAACAGTAAAATGAGAAAGTGTCACTACTAGCAATCTGGGAGCAAGACTGAGGTGAATGGTCCCACAGTTCACTGTGCAGATTCATACTTTTTTTTTTTTAATCTATTTATTAAAGGTTTTATTATTTCCAGAAGAGGGGAAGGGAGAGAGGCAGAGAGGGAGGGAAACATCAATGTATGGTTGCCTTTCACCTGCCTCCAACTACAGACCTGGCTGGAGACCTGGCTTGCAACGTGGTTATGTGCCCTGGCTGGGGAATCGAACCAGCGACCTCTGGGTTCGCAGCAGATTCATACTTAATCTTTACAACTTCAGCCAAGTCCACCATCCCCATCCTCCATTCAGACCTAATATCCCCAAGTCCAGAGGCTTGATTTTATCTATTCAAAGAATAACCCAATTTTTGTGATACCTAATACCTCCAGATCCTGAGCTACAATAGGTTTCTAGAAGGTAAATCAAATGGCTTCCTTTCAGTCTTTTTGCGTTGGATTGTGGTTCATTCAACTCGACTAAGTCAATTATCATATCTGTTAAATATTCTATCTATTTCCTTGCTTTTGAAAAATTAACTGAGATCTTCATTTGGTGATTTCTTGGTATTCAGAAATCTATACTTTTTAAAATTCAGTTACTGTGAAGAATTATTAGAGAATGAAGGGGTAACCCCACAGTTTGGAAACCATATAATGGCTTAAGGTACAAAATTGCATTAAGTTCTATACCTGCTTTCCTTTTTGAGAACTTATAAGACCACAAAGAAAATCAAAGACTGCAATAGTTTTAAAAAAGAGAAAAGCCCTGACCTGGTAGCTCAGCTGATTGGACTATCAAAAGGTTACGTGTTTGATCCCTAGTCAGGACACGTGTAAGAGGCCCCTCTCCTTTCCTCTATCTTTAAAAATCAATGAACATACCCTCAGGTGAAGATTTTGAAAAATCAGTAATTAAAAAGTTTTTCTTTTAATTTTAAAAAGAAAATATATAGGTCACAATGTTCACTAAAGTAAGCAAAAAAACTCAAATATACAACCAAGATTAATAAAGAATAAGCAAATAACCTCAGCTATACATTATAAACAAGGAAGAGATAATAACCACTGATTTTTGCAAAATTTTAATGACCTTTTAATTCTAAGCAAGCATGTTTTTAAAATTTCCATTAACTGGATAAGTTTCTAAGAAAATATCACAATTGCATAATGACTCAAGAAGAGGAAAGAAAACTGACCTCATCAGTAGCTTGGGGAAAATTAAGCTCCTTAAAGAATTACCCCTAAAAAGCCTTAAGGTTATACAGGAAAAGGGGATGAGAAAGATGGAACACAAAGTGTTAGTGAAGATAACACATAGAAGTTTTAAGGTTTTAAGGTTAAATAGTTCCAACAGATAAAGGTTTCCATAAGTTATGAAGTGATGTTTGTAAAGCACAGAAATTTAAACAGAAGGCTTCCTACTTCAAAGTACAAATAGGAGATAACAGATTGTGTAGTAAAAAATTTAACCTTGTCCAAAGAAAGGTCTGGCTTTTGACCTCAGCCACTGGCCCTTGAAATGTAATGCCTGATAAAAGTATCTTTGTTTACCTAGGGCTTTGGATCCCATGCTAAGGATATCATTTATAGCTGGGATGTTGGGTCACAGGGTATCAGTTCAACCACAGGAAGGGCTGGAGACAGGTCAGTTGCATGGACAGTGAACCATGTCTACATGACAAAGCTACAAAAAGCTCAGGCGCAGCCACAGGTTGGCAATATCCACACATACTTTCACATGTCACTGCTGGGAGAAATTAATGACATCCAGAAGTCCAAAGAGAGAAGACAACTGAGAGCTCCACAATTGGGACTCTCCTAGCGTATGTTCCATACATCTTTCCCTTAGATGATTATAATCTGTATCTTTTCCCCTTAATAAACATAAATGTCAAACTAACTGTTTTCAGTGCACTCTAGCAAATTATCAAATCTAGGGTAGTCTTGGGAAATTCTGAACTTGCAACTGGTGTCAGAAGTTGGTGGTTTGGGGGACCTCCAAATTCTGTAGTTGGTTTCAGAGGTATGGGGAGACTGGTAGATTGCTTCCTAACTTCATAATTGACATCATAAGTGGGATTCACTAGAATGACCCTGACTCACTGAAATGTGGTTTGGGAAGATGGAGAATAAGGGCATGGAGGTTTATGAACCTTTGAGTCCTGACTGACTACCTAGTCACTCTTCATATATAACTGCAGTTATTGGATGTAGAAGTTACAAGTGGAATTTAGATAGACCCAACCCCCTAGGAGGTGAATCACTGGATAAATAAGGAATGCAAACTAGTAAGAAACAAATTAATTATATAATCCTTTGGATTGTTATCCAAAGGATCTAAAATTAAAATAATAGTGTTAGGACAGATCCTGGCACTGGTCATAGTCACTCAAATTTCAGCTAGTTTGAGCTATAGCCACTAGTCTCATGACCATTCCCAAGGCAAAAATTATGCTGAGAAAACTGACAGCACCTCTACTACCTCTGGCCACAAGAAAGTAGTCTAGGTCTAGGAAAGACAAAACCAAGAAGCTAACAAAACCAGAGAGTATAGTGTGAAGGATCTGTCTCATTATGTGAACTGACACTATCTAGTCTCTAAAGAAAAACCTTTACAAGCCCTGGCTGGTGGCACAATGGATAAGGTCCCGGCCTGCAAACCCAAAGGTCGCTGGTTTGATACCCCAGCCAGGGCACAGTAACCAGGTTGCAAGCCAGGTCTCCAGCTGCTCTGTAGCTGGAGGCAGGTGAAAGGCAACCATACATTGATGTTTCTCCCTCTCTGCCTCTCTCCCTTCCCCTTTCTCTAAAAATAATAAAATCTTAAAAAACTTTACTAAAATATTACATGAGTGATTAGTGAGAGACAGTGTAATTGGTTTTGAATGCTACAGAATGAAGAGCAATGTGTGAGTTGATGGCAGACCCACAGCTCACTCTGGAACAACCACAGATAAGGTTATACATAATTCAGACACACATTAGCAAGTCATTCTTGATGAGGGGACAACTAGCCTGATGGAATGAATAAAAGCCCCTATAAAGTCTGCTTACCCTGAGATAGGTGACTGGCCTTCTCCACCAAATGGCAAGTGGAACTCCCCAGAAGAAGTGGCTGATATGTTTCTTATGCAAGCCGTGCTGGATTAGCATTATGAAGATCAGGACATTCATCTAGTGACCTTGCCACTTACTTGGGTTACAGTAAATACTGTGATTAAGGGGAACACTTTTACATGGGTGCTCCCATATAACCATACTCCTGCAAAATCCAGCAACAATCTCAGAAGCCTCATCAGATTTATTGCCTCCAATTCCCTTTAAAGGCCTTAGAAATGCTAAGAAAATTAGAGTGGTTCATGAGAAAATAGGGAAAGATAAAGGAGCCAAGTCAATAGATATATCTGAGCAGAATGGAAAATTTAAGGGGGCTATTATATGAATAAAGCAGGCATTGCTGGGGTTAAAACAAAGGTCTTAATGCAGCACTACTGAAGGTAGAGTGGACCCATGGGAGCCACTGCTGCTCCCCAAGATTAAAAGACCCTTAACAACTCTGTTATATTGGAGCAATTTAAAAAGCTGGAGGGCAAACATGACAATGAGAAACCTGACCTCAAATTGCCTGGAATGACTATTCTATGGATTCATCAAATTGAAGTCTGATGGAGAGGCCAGTCTTCTGCCTCAACCCCAAGATGGAGAACCAAGGCAATGTGCTCTTGTGGAACTGCTGGTCTCCTTGGGACGCAGCATGAAAGCAGAGTAGGAACTGCAGCAACCAGAGCCATGGCAGGACAGGCATTTAGAAAGTTTCTTCCCCTCTTTGACCAAGTATTAGTTGAAAGGTGTGCTGCAGAAACTGTAACCAAAGGAGGCATTATGCTTCCAGAAAAATCTTAAGGAAAAGTATTGTTAAGCATCGTAGGAGCTGTTGGATCAGGCTCCAAAGGAAAGGGTAGAGAGATTCAACCAGTTAGCATGAAAGTAGGAGATAAAGTTCTTCTTCCAGAACTTGGAGACACCAAAGTAGTTCTAGACAACAAGAATTATTTCTTACTTAGAGATGGTGACATTTTTGCAAAGTACATAAACTGAAATCAACCACTATTGAAATGCATTATGCGATGCAGCCCATTCCCTTGAAGTTCTGAAGTCTTTTATCATGTAAATAATTTCCATGTCTCTTTTATATTAACTAATAATATCTAAACTAATGACATTCAGTGTCTTTTCAAATTTAGTGTTGTTGTACTGATATAAACATTTCCAAATAAAAATATATAAATAAACGGTCAATTTTTGTTGGGTGATTAAAAAAGAAAAATGTTCTTGTGTGCGTAAAATAGCCAGGAGGTGAATAAGAAACATTTCTGGGGCACCTTGATGTGGGAGGCCAATGCACTATGGTTGAAGTCCTAACAGGTGCAAAAGTTAACATGGGGGGCAAGGCAATCATTGACAGGCTTAAGGTGAAAATTTGGACAAAAACTGAAACGTCTGAACTGACTTGGTGCGAAGTGGTTGTAAAAACAGGATGTATATAATTTCACCTGAAGGCCCGTCTTGATTAGATATACTAAATGGGAACCACCAGAAATGTCTGAGCCCACAGAATTGGTTAACTTGAGATAATATAGAAAACCTGGTGAACAATAAGGTTCTACCACTTTAGTAACAAATGAGAAGCTAGGGTGCTGGTACCAATGAATTCTCTGTACAATAACCCTGTGTAGCCTGCGAAGAAGTGGACAGCTCATCAAGACTAATAGTAGACTATTAAAGCTTAAATACAGTAGTGCTTCCATAGCATCAGCAGTCCCTGATTATGACGTCCATGGCACAAAAAAAACATTTAGCATGCTGCCGGAGAGTGGTACTCAGTGACTGATCCTGCAAAAGTTTTCTTCTCTGCCTCAAGCTCAAAAAAATGCTGACAGCAATTTTCCTTCTGTGTAAGTTTCCCAATTTACATTTACTATACTGCCACAGTGTTATTTCAATTCACCAGCTTACTGGTAAAATTTGGTTAGAAGAGATGTAGACTTAATGCAGGTCCAAGTATAATAAAACACTATGTCAATGATATCATGTAATATCAGAAACTGAAGGCAATGTAGGATTAACTTAAATGCACTGCTGACACATGTGACTAACACAGGTTATTAATAAATCCAATAAAGGTCCAAGAACCTACTAAAAACTGGTGAAATTTTTAGGAATGACCTAGGCAAAAGTCACCCTTGACATTCCATAGATAAAGAAAAGTAAATCACTTTTGCCACCTACTTTTAGAAGTAAATAAGCCCAACATTTGGTTGGTATTCTTGAATTCCTTTAGTTTGAAAAATTGTTTTTACACGTTCCCTTTGAACAAGCAGGATCTTTGTATGCATTTTGTATTAATAAGAACAATATTTTATTTTCAAATACACAATTATAAACTGGGAGACTAATATTTCTCACTTTTAGAATGATATTTGTCGGAGAGGAAAAGATGGTGACAGAGTAGAAAGCAGTGCTGATGGTGTTCTTGAGTAACAGAGCAGCTAGAGGACAAGATAGGGAGCGTGAGACGTCTTCAGGACCCTAACAGTTGGGGCAGTCAGCATCTGGACATAGGGGAGCACAGCCCAGAGGCAGAGGAGACCAGCAGGACAGTAGCCCACAGGATCTGGCTCCACCTGGATGAATCAGAAATCATAAAGGGGGAACAGACACCTAAACCCTTTCTTTATTAATATTGATGTCTCTTTGTCTTGTGACTTTCTCCCCACACCTTTTTTTTTGTTTTGTTTCTTTCTTTCTTTCTTCTTTCTTTTCTCCCTGATAAAGCCCACTGATCCTGACTCCACCTGGACCAAACAGAGACCATAAAGGGTGAACAGACACCTAAACCCTTTCTTTATTAATACTGATTTTTCTTTGTCTTGTGACTTTCTCCCTTTCTTTCTTTCTTTCTTTTTTTTTTTTCTTCTGCTAAAAGCCCTCAGGTCCAGGCTCCATCTGGACCAGTCAGGGATTATTAAGGGTGAACAGCCATCTAAACCCTTTCTTATTATTATTATTATCGTTTTTATTTCTTTTTTCCTTTTGTATTTTTTTTGTTTGGTTTGGTTTTTGTTTTTTTTGGTGTTTTTTGTTGTTGTTGTTGTTTTTGTTTTGCTAAAAGCCCACAGGCCCAGAATACAACCAGACAGCCCAAATAAAGGACACACCAAGAACGGCAAGTGAAGAAAATCTGGGAGACGGCAACACTGAACTCCACAAATCTCCTATCACAGAAGGGTGCTCAACTAAGGCAAGGAAGCAAAGCAGGTTAACCCAAGGAAAGAACAAAAGTAAATAAATAAATAAAAGGCAAGCAAGAACAGACACCCAAAATGGGGGGAAAAAGAATCAGTCCATCACCAAAAGGAAAGGAAGAATCCCCAGAAAGAACACAAAATGAAACAGAGGCACCTGGAATATCAGATAAGGAAGTCAAAAGAATGATGATAGAGAAGCTCAGTGAGCTCAGCCACATCAAAGAAAACTATAAACAACTCCAGGAGAACTACAAACAACTCCAGGGAAATTACAAAGAACTCCAGGGAAGTTACAAGGAACTTACTGAGAACTATAACAGCATGAAAAAGGACACAGAAACTATCAATAAGTGCCAGGAGGAAATGAAGAATACAATTTCTGAATTGAAGAATACAGCAGAAGAAAGCAACAGTGGGCTAGAGGAAGCAGAGGACCGGATCAGCGAGATGGAGGATAATGTAGACAAATACTCCGAGACAGTACAAGAGAATAAAAAAAGGCTGAATAAGACTGAAGAGGGGTTAAGAGAGCTGTAGGACAACATGAAACGTAACAACATCTGCATCATAGGGATACCAGAAGAAGAGAAACAAGGAATGGAAAACCTGTTCAAAAAAGTCATGATAGAAAATTTCCCTAACATGATGAGTGAAAACATTAATCAAGTTCAGGAAGCACAGAGGGTCCCAATGAGGATCAACCCAAACAGACCAACACCAAGGCACATTATTATTAAAATGGCGAATTTTAAAGACAAAGAGAGAATCCTAAAAGCATCAAGAGAGAAAAGACAAATAACATACAAAGGGGCTCCAATAAGGCTATCAAATGATTATTCAACAGAAACAATTCAAGCCAGAAGGGAATGGCAAAGAGTATTTCAAGTAATGGTAAACAAATGCCTGCAACCAAGAATACTCTACCCAGCAAGGCTCTCATTCAAGATAGAAGGAGAAATAAGAAGCTTCCCAGACAAAAAAAAAAGACTGAAAGAATACATCTCTACCAAACCAGCATTGCAAGAAATGCTAAAGGGTCTGCTATAAAAAGAAGTAAACAAATAAAATGAAGAAACAGAGAAAGCCAAAGAGGAATACAGACACAAAGGGGGAAAATGGCAATGAATTAACTATCAATCAATAATAACCTTAAATGTAAATGGATTAAATGCACCAATCAAAAGACACAGGGTAGCCGAATGGATAAGACAACATGACCCACATATATGCTGTCTTCAAGAAACCAACCTCAGAACAAAAGATTGACACAGATTGAGACTGAAGGGATGGAAAACTATATCAAGCAAATGGACACGAAAAAAAATAGCTGGAGTAGCAATACTGATTTCAGATAAAATAGATTTTACAATGAAGGACATAAAAAGGGACAAAGATGGACATTTCATAATACTTAAGGGAACAATCCATCAAGAAGAAATAACTCTGATAAACATATACGCACCCAACATAGGAGCTCCGAAATATATAAGGAAAATCTTGGAAGACTTTAAGAAAGACATAGAC